>APFE030133775.1:170310-223699 GCA_000404065.3 Pinus taeda
TCTAGATACAACAAACTTTTTATTTACTTCACCATAGAGGCGGTATGCTTTGGAGGTGTTTGAATACCCCAGGAAGATACACTTACGACTTCTAGCACCAAGTTTGTTTCTATGTACCTTTGGTATCAAATCATAACAGGTGGAACCAAAGATCCTGAGATGTTTTACCGAAGGAACATGTCCATACCACAATTCATAAGGAGTCTTGTTTCTTATAGCATTAGATAGACATTTATTCTTTATATATGCAGCACATAGAACAGCATCAGCCCAAAACATTATCTTTACATTTTTGAAGAAAAGCATGGATTGTACCATATTCAAGATTGTTCTATTCATTCTTTCAGCTACACCATTCTGTTGGGGATTATAAAGCACAGTTGTTTGATGTTTGATCCCATGTTGTGAAGATAGTTTTCAAATTCATTTGATGTATATTCTTTTCCATTATCAGTGCAAATAGACCCAATATGAGATTGTGCATCATTTTCAATCCATTTATGAAAAATCTTGAATGTTAGGAAAGCATCAGATTTGTTCTTCAATAAATAAACCCAACACATTCTGGTGTAGTCATCAATAAATGTCATGATATATTTATTTCCATTTGCAGAAGGAACAGGCATTGGACCACATAAATCTGAATGAATAAGTTCAAGCTTCCTATGTGCTCTTGAATGTGAGTCATGAAAGCACTGTTTGCTATGCTTTCCTAGAATGCAAGCATCACATTGCTTAAGTTTTCTAGGAATTGTAGGCAAACCAACAACACCATTTTTCTTCAATAAACGGAGACTGTCATAGTTTAAATGTCCAAATCTAGCATGCCATAATAAACTTGATGGAAGTGTACCTTCTTCATGATGAGAAATATATGAGAAATGTTGTGCATGAGCAGATGTTCCTTGCAGTTTGAAAGTCTTTCTTCTTCTATTCCCCTCATGACAAGTGAGTGATCAGATGCCTTTCTCACCTCAAGCTTGCCATCAAACATATGAATGGAGTGACCTTGTTGGCGGATGTGGACCAAGGACAACAAGTTTCTCTTGAGCTGTGGGAGATATAAAACATGATCAAGAAGAAAGTCTGAGAGACCAGGCAATTTAAGCCTGATTGTGCCAAGCCCTGATGGCTTGATTTTTTACTGATCTGCAAAGTATACTACTCCATCAACATTGTCAGTGAAATCTTCAAAAAAATCTTTTCTATGAGTCATGTGACAAGTTGCTCCTGAATCAAGCAGCCAATATTTTTTCCAGGAAGCAAGTGAAGTATTAAACAAATCTTCATTTACTCCAATGTTACATTGTGCCTCAACATAGTGAGCAGATTCAGGTGCTTTACCTTTGTCTATATCATCAGTTTTACCTTTCTGTTGGTTTCTTTTCTGCTCAATTTGTCCCATGGTAGCTTGCATGTAGAGGCATCATGTGATCCATTTATTTTGCAGTGTATGCACTGCAAATATGCCTTTTCTCCTTGAGAATGTCTGCCCCCCCTGTCTCTGAAATATCTTCCTCTTCCTCTTCGACCACCTCTTCCTCTTGTAGAATCATGAGCAGGATACTTTTGTTTATGAGCAAGGCACACAGCCTCTTTAGAATATTCAGGGGCTATCTTCTTTCCAAAAGCTTTCTCTCTTTCAGCAAACTTTTTCACAAGAGAGTCAAAGGTTATATCTTTGAGATTTCCATTTGCTTGCAAAGACTCAAGATAATTGGAGTAAGTAGGATAAATTGCCTTGAGAAAAGCAATAAGAGGGATATCCAGCTCAACCTTAGTGGATTTGATATCATGCATTATAGACTTTACTTCAGATCCAAGAGCAAGAAGATCATTATTTTGCAGTTCAAGAGTGAAGAGTTTAATCATGAGTTGGACGACTTCAAGTGCAAAATGTGAGTCATAGAGTTCTTTCAGCTTTTGTAAAGCTTCAAAGGCAGTTGAATATGATGAAATATGGCAACTCACCTTTTCATTTACAAATGCTACGATTAATGCATAGGCTTTACTGTTCTTGTTTTCCCAAATGACGAGCTCTTTGTCTGAGGTAGGCTGTATTGGGTCATTGTCTCCTTCTTCGACACACACTCCTTTCCACAACTCATTGAAGATGAGGGTGTGTTTTATCATCTGGGACCATTCATGATAGTTCTCCTTGCCAGTGAGAACTATTCCTACCATGGAGATGATTGAATGCATTCTGTAAAAAAAAATTTTGCTGATAGAAAAGAATACTTCTGCCAATATACAGTAACAGTGTACTCAAAAATTTCTGTGGGAAACAATTTTGGTTGTTTAATTCATATCACAGTCAATAATCAATCATTCACCGCGAGCTCTACAGAGTTGGAGCAGCAACGGCATCAACCGCGAGCTCTACAAAGTTGGAGCAGCAACGACATCACAATTTCAAAGCTCACTGTAAGGAAAACACCATAAATCCCTTTGATTCTGTAGACCTTGAACCCAGTGATAAAAAATATGGCAGCATTAAAGTCAGTAATTAAAAATATGGCAGTGTTAAAGTGTTGGACAGTGTTTAAAAAATATGGGACAACGTTAAAGATATTTTAAAGATACACTAAAAATGCGCTGTCCAATCGATACCATATATATGATTTAAATGCGCTGTGCATTCAATATGATTTAAATATACCAATTGATACCCGCAGAGACCGATAGTTATCCTTCCGCATTCAAATGTTGATACCAGGGGCTGTCTCCCACGCAGAGATACCAGGAGTTGGAAAACTTTCTCACTATTGCGATCCACCACAGAGGTTCGATACAGGTGGCTTTATTCCAAAGTTCGCTTACTATTAATGGTCAGTGGGGGTGCAATCGCTCACAATGCCTTCCGGTTCACAGTGCTGCCGATTCATGTTTGTAACCGAAAGGGTTTGCAAGGCGCCTATGATGCCCCAAGCCAAACGCCCTCTGCCCTATCCCCGTTTGTAGTAAGGGGTGGCTTGTTGTTTGTGAATAGGTATTCGCACTATGTGAACAAACCTTAAAACCTCTATGCTGACAAACGCAGAAGCTTCATCGATGGTGGCGTATCTCTGTAGTGGCACCCTGGCATGAAATGCTCGTTTCGTAGCTTGGAGGATGTGAACGAAATGAACGAAATTACAGAAGAGAATGGCCAGCGTATTCAACACACACCACTCAACATTCAACGCAAATTCATTCAACATACACCATTTAGCATTCAACGCAAATTCATTCAACATACACCACTCAACATTCAACGCAGATTCATTCAACATACACCACTCATGGAATTCATGGCCCTTCAAACGCACAACACACTAGCATGGTTCCAATGCACCATAGACATCGACCAACGCAGTAATCTAAGGAAAGATCGATTGCTAAGGAATCAAAGTAATGCAGAGATCATTGAACGCAGAATACCATGTCAGGCATTAGCGCTAAAACATGAAATGACAGTGCTATAAAAAAATTTAACGTACAACGTTTCTGTATAGTATGGACAGATGTGCAGCGCTGGCAGAGGCAGGTTATTTCAGGACAGAGGGGAATAAGGTAGAGGCAGAGGCAGAGGCCAGGATAGAGGAGTTACAGGAGCATAATAGCTAAAACAAGGAGCTGGCTCTGATACCATGTCAGGCCAGGTAGTAACTCCAATAGGCAGTAAAATTGATTCGTTCTATTTCATTAGGTAGGCTATTGTTATATACAAAAGGGTGTGACTGCTCAGTTCATCTTCTAATGACTGTTCACATTCCTAATTTAACTATTTACATAAATTCACCCAACCGTGAGGATTAGGTGTCAACAGAAAGTCTTCAACCACAAGATCAATTATGGAGTGAAATAAAATTAGAACCCTTGTTGAGGAACCTCTAGGGTATGGCCTAACAAGGATTCAATGCTTACTTCATACCAACAAAGGAGAAATAGGAGATTTACCCAAAACATCTTCCTCAAAGTGATAAAGTTGCCCTTCAAATGGATCAATCTTGATAATCTTGTAGTAGTCTTGAATTAGCACAATATTGTCTTTAGAATTATGAAGAATAGCCTGAAAAAGAGACATCAAAGTTGACACTAAAGCTTCATGAAAATATTTTATAATGGCATAATGATGTCAATAATTTAACCATTTGGGAGGAGAGGGAGCTCTCATATTTATCGATGAGGCTTCTAACAATTCTCAATTAGCTCCTTAGTTTATGTTAAGAATCTTCAAGAAGTCTTGACTTGTCATCCACGCCATATTTGGAGGCCAGGTCATTACATTAAAATCAATCATTACATTGTTTAAGACCCTCAAAGGAGGGATGACGTCTACATAGAAGGAAGTTGACGTCCTTGAAGGAGGTAATGATTTGTTTTATTGGCCAACCTTTTGCTTGAGAATGGCTTGGATTGATACTTAGAAGTCTTCCAAGGTCAAGATAGGTCCAATGTTGCCCTTATCTTGCTCAACATTCCATGGAGAAGGCTTAACATTGCAATATTAAAATTGATGGCTATTTGAATTTACTTGGATTTCCTTTGGCTTTACTTTTGATGTGTTAGTACTTCTTTCCTTGCTTCTTGGCTTGAGAATGTTTCATAGATGCTTTGTTGACTTTCTTTGACCCTTATTTCACTTGCAAAAGATACCACGTTGACACATTTAACCACATGATTGCCCCAAAGAGCCCCTCCAAAGTGGATAAAGTTTTTAAGGAGGTTGTTTTGGATGCTTTGACTTGGAGTTGACTGACATACCATGGAGAGTGCAATAAGCCTCTTTCGTGCCTTGGAGAATGAGAAATATGGCCATGTTGAAATATGTAACTAGGTTTGGTCTTCATAATGACGTGTAATCATGATTTTATGTAATTGATGAAAAGAAAGAAATATAAAAATTATTTTGTTATGCTTGAATGATGGGTTTCATGATCAAGGAATTTTTTTTATGGATGAAGCTCCCATTGTGAGCTATTAGGTTTAGTCATCAAGTCATAAAGTCTATTGAGTTAATGTCATGTATTAAAGACCCATTTGGGCATGTTACATATGTATTTTGAGTCATTATAAAGAGTCTAATGATCCTCCAAAACCAAGTCCAAACACCTCCAACAAGTCGGCCTCCAATGAAGCAATTAGCCTTCACCAAGATTAAGTCGATCTAGGGTCAATGATAAGTCGGCCTCAAGTCATGGACAAGAAACCTATATAAGAAGGCACTCAGCTCTTAAGGACACACTCCACTCAAACTCAAGTGAAGGGAAAAGGATGTGAGATAAAGGAGGATGAAGGAAAAAAGGAAGAGCAAAGTTTTGGGATATGTTTTGGGTTGACTTCTCTCCACACGTGCCAGGAAATCTAGGGTTTCAAGTCTGCTGCAGAAAGGCCGAATCATAGTGACGTCCAAGTATCAAAGATTGGTGTCAACAAGGTCTTGTTTGAAGGCCAAGTTCACTAGAAAAAAATGGAAGGCATAACGAAGGCAAAGAAGGATAGATCTCTCCATTATCTCCTCTCTCATGTGACCTAGGCTTTCTGAAGCTAGGGTCGAAAAGTTGCAGAAGTTGTGGGTGAGACGAATTGCAGTAAGGAAGGACGAAGTTACAGTAAGTGTCTTGATGAGGTCGAAGTTGAAGTCAAGGAAGAAGCTCCTTTGACTTAAGGATAAGGTTGACTTGGTCTTGGAGGAATCTTGGTCAAGGGTCTTGATCTTGGAATTCGTCACTTGAAGATTCTATAAGAAGAAGGTTTCGTTTGGGTTTTCCTCTCAAGTTGGAGAGGTTTTGGTTGAAGAGTTGTACACACATAATATAAATGGTTCATGTGGGGAATAAAAGGTAGGTGTGCTAAGGTAATGGCGAAATGGGCGTTTCCACCCTTACAGAGTGTGATCATCTTTACAGGGTCACTATTAATAAGTGTTCCTATAAGCCACGTGTGCAATAGATCCACCCCCACTACCTTCAATGCTTACATGGGACCTAAGAATGGCCATCAAGGCATGGACTTACCACCCATTATGGGGTAATCAGTGCAAGCACTGTAGACCCAAAGATAGTGAATGTGTGCACGAAGAGGACCGATCATGACCATCCATCCAAGTGGAATTAGGATAACACTTGTACACTTCATCCCATATGGTTAGGGTCATAAAATTGCACAGACTTGGGAAATGGTATATTGTCTTCAACGAAAAATGTAGGGTACCCTTACTAGAAGGAGAGATAACACACATCACATAGATCAACATCCCAAATCAAGGAGCCACTATTGATCTTTGTCAATGTATTGCCACTAATCTAAACCACGGAGCCATCATATTTCCTTTTTATATTCCTAGTTTGTACAAGTCGAATTGGAAGAGTTGTTGAATTTTTAAAGCTTGAGTAAAGGTTATATATGGGGAATAGTCGTTTTACGTTTTCTAGCTTTACAAATGAAATTAGGGGCCACTAACATACTACCAGTGTTCCACAGGGATGCGTCCTCCAAGGTGTGGGTCATGCACCCCACGTTTCTCACTCTTTGGGCCTTGGGGGCGCTCGGTGAAACATTTCTCCTTGTCTTCCTTTGGGTGAAGCACATGTGGAAATGTCTCTTAACTTGGGGGATGTGTTTCCCCAAAAGTGGGACGTTTGGGCATCCCCCTTCCCCAAAATGGGGACTTCTGGGTGTGCCCCTAGTTTTTTTGTCTAGCAACCCATGAAGACAAAACAAACATAGCATATAAAGCTTTGAGGAGTCTGTAACCTTAGTAATTAATGGTAATATTAAATTCTTAAAGTATTTACTTAAATTTTTAGCATTACCATTAATTGGTTTAGGATGTTTGAGAGTGGTTCCAATCTCATTGGACTTCATATGGAGAAAGTAGAATTTCCTATCCCATTCAGTGTTTAGTGGACATAACCGTTTTTAGGATTTCAGGATTGACAAGATTGTAGCATATCCATTGGATTGCATAATAATGAATTTGCATTAGATGAATTGTTATTGTTGGGATTTTATCATTATTATTTTCATTGTTATAATTTAAAAGTAGAGACCCCTATGTTAGGGACCCTGACTACCTCCCATCCCTTGTGATTTTCCCTAAAATTTGTGGGTGCTCCCACATGTCCCCTTGCATGTCTCACTACTCCTGTGCTCCCCTGTTTTAGAAACTTGGTGGAACATAACATATTATATAGCTGCCATATTGCTTTGTTTCAACGGGTTAATGTCCACATGTCCAGAGATGGTGCAACTTTTTGCTAGTAATCATGTGGGACTGAGTTGATTTGGTTGTGGATTATGTTTGGCTTTCTTCATAATTTTTTTTCTCACAAAGATGTTCCAAACACAATTTTTTTTCAAAGAAACAAGTTTTTTTGAGTGGGGCAGCGTAATAATCAAGCCCGTGGCCCTAGTATTTACATGCAATTCATGGTAATGTTAAATTCTTAAAGTAAAAGGATGAAAATGAAAGATAAACGAGATCCTTTTACTTAAATATTTAACATTACCATGAAATGACTCAGGATGTTTGAGTTTGGTTCCGACCTCATTGTATTTCACATGGAGAGTAGAATTTTAGATCTCACTCAAAATCCAATAGACTTATCAGTTTTTCAGGATTTCAAGATTGGGAGGATTACAAGGGTATGGTCTTCTTTGAAATTTGGTATCCCATTTACAATGGAGTTTAGAGTTGGCAAGATCTTGTAATGAAGATGGCCCAATCTTCTATGCCAAAGTTCACACAGACTTATCTTAATGTGGACAAGTGCTTGATTTAAAGGAGATGAGAGTTTGTAGAGTCTTCCTTCTCGAACTCCAATGGTTCTAGCTTTTCAATGCTAGAATCTTTAGCCTAAACCACTACATTACCATCTGTAAAGGCAACTCTATCTCCTTTTTCTTCTAATGATGAAACATAAATAAGATTTTTGCACAAACTTGGAACATATAGAATGTTGTTGAGATGAATGTTACCTCCTCCTTCCAGCTCAATTGATGTAGATCCAATGCCTTTTACCGGATAGCTCTTGTTGTCACCAAGTTCCACAGTGTATGAGGACTTCCCTTTGGATAGGGTTTTGAGTTGCTTGTGAAATCCAATCATGTGTCTTGAAGCTCCACTATCTATCACCCATGTATTTTCATCTTGAAATGTTCCAGCGAGGGCTGAGAACAATCCTTCATTCTTTGAAGATTTGAGATCTTTGGAAGAGAAGAGACTATTCCATACTAAGTTGGAACTTTGCTAGATGAGACTTGCTGATGATGAACACTTCTTTATAATAGGGTTGATCTTCTTCATCCCTTGTGCAAACCTTAGCTTTGATACCATGTTGAAGAATCTAAGGCAAGATGACATTAATGATTCTTCTAACTATGATAACTGCTTGTGATGCCTTTTTACTTATTAGGATTATCTTCTTATTATTATTATCGAGTGTTCTTCAATCATCAAACAACTACCAAAACAAGAAGATCAACAAGATACAAGTACACAAGATGTAGGCTCCAAGCCAAGGCAATACCTCTCCTCTTGAGAGGAAAACCCTTCAATCTCTTCTTATAGATTCTTTATTGACGAATACCAAGACCTTTGACCAACACTGTGTTGGAATTTCTAAGTCTAACTGTTAGAAATCCTTCCTGTACTTTCTGATTTATTTCTTCCTACTTGTCCTTTCTGATTTATTTCTTCCTACTTATTCGGTTAATTAAAAAGTTATTTACCATGCAAACACTGAAAATAAATACAAGTACAGTCTCAACACATACAGATCATCAACTGAAGGAAAAACAAGCACACAAGTGACACTGTTATTTTTGGACTAATGTCCCCCGAAAAACCCAATGCGGGAAAACTGATGCAACTATCTGAGGGTTTTATTATTAAGCAGTTTCAGAATAAAATCTGGGTGCCGGAAATGGCTCACCCAACAGAGAATGCCCTCGGCAGTAGTACCTCTCAGTTGGAGACAGATATTAGCCCCAATTTGCCCCACGAAATCTCCCCGCATCAACCTCTAGGGTCTACGTCAGCCTCTCTAGCCCAGCGTCTGCCCAATATCAGCCTCTTTGGCCTAACGTCAGCCTCTCTGGGCTCCGCGTCACCTCTGGAGGCTCTGCGTCTCCCACGCTGGCCCTCCACAGGCTCTGTGTAGCTCTTGGCTGCTTCTTCATGGCCTCTAGCTGGCTTTGCATCAACCTTCTCCCAACTTCTGCGTTGATGCTCCCGATACTATCTTTGCCTCTTTGCTACTGCATTCACTGCCCCTCAACTACAACTCAGATCACTCCTTCGATTTCCTCAGCAAGCCCTGCCCCAGAAAATCGAATTCTTGATTAACTCGGTGTGTTCTCCAAGTGACCCTCAAGCCTCCTCTTATACTTTTCTTGTTGACAATTCAACGACTGAGATTAAGTCTCTAATCAACGGCTAAGAGTAGATCTGGCTTGATCCATGACTTTTGGACCATTCTAACTCAGTTTTATATTAATTCACATTAATATTTTATTTTCCCTAAGTTTAGACTTAGGGACTTCATTAAAAATATTAATTATATTAATATCTCCCAAACTAGTTAGATTCTGCCCAAACCATTTCTAGGTATTGGAGATCTCATGTGTTTTAGCCTCTCCACCAATTTTCGTGGCTAGGGCACATTCGATGCTACCCCAAATCAACATTCCCTCTTAGCGAGGACTGTGCTCTAGTAATACTCCTCACTGAGCATCACCTTGATCATCCGACACCTGTGATGATGCTAGGCCTACTGCCCAACATCCTCTGCATTGCTGCATCATGTACTGCTACCCATGGCCCTGCCACTGACACTGCTGCATTTGTACGGTAGCTCCCTCTGCGTCCGTGCTGCTACCCATGGCTCTCCCACTGCCACTACTGCATCTGCACTGCAACCCCTCTCATCATGCTGCATCGTGCTGCCCAAGCACTGCCACTGCTAATTGCTGCACTGCAACTCAGTTTCTGAGAAGTAACTGATCTCCCAACTCTGACATGTCTGTCAGGCTAGAAACACTCTCGATGCTGAAGCTCCCTCTATCACTGACAAGTGCTCCCTCCCTAACCTCTGCACTGCTGCAAAAACTCAGTGCATCTCGCGTTGTTGCCTCACGCTGTCCTGGGACTCCTGCACTGTAGCTTCCTCTATTGCTCCATCCGCATTTGTCTCTACCGACATCCGCCAGTCCTGCTACTCCTTTTTGGGGCTCTTGTAGCAAGGTATAATCCAAGAGGTTGGGTACCTCGAGGATCCTGCCCCTCATCGCCTGTAGTCTGTCTGACTATAGCTTGATGACTCATGGGCAAGAGTAGGATGTACCATCATGTCAGATGGATGGACTGATCAAAGAAACCGTACCATTTGTTATCACTTAGAATTTTCTCTAGAAGTTATTAGAAGAAAGAAAATGACTGAGGTACCACAAACCAACTTTTGGGCGTAGGCTCTAGCCAACCTAAGCTCAAGAGGGCTCTCTCTCTGTGATTTAGCTTTGTTTGCTGGGATTTTAGACTAGTTATGAATGTTCAGGGGTTTTTTTATTTGTATTGAAGATTGGATGGTGGGATCCTTAAAACAAATGGATAGAATGATGTCTTCAGACCATTGGGCTATGGAGTCAACAGAAAGGCAACAAAACTAGATCAACTCACTAAAGGGAATGCTCAAAGGGCAAGCTAGCAGAGTTAAGTGCAGGTCTTTAAGGCCGGGGGGTGAAATGGTTTTAATCAAGGTGAGAAAGCAATTAAGAATTCTCAGAACGGGACTTAAACGAGGAACAGAGGGTAATCGGAAACAAAGGGCAATTAAGAATCCATTGATATAGATTATAAAGAAACAACCTAAACTAAAGAGCAATTAAGAATTCCTTAACTTAGATATCAATAGAAAACATTTATATGCCTAACTGTTATACAGAGTGTAATTAAACAAATTCTGAGATATTGTTCCAGTTATAGCATTTAGATTCAGAAATACATTAAAGATTGTGGAAAAACTTTAAGAAAGATAACAACAACATGAGAAAATACTTGTTTGCACTTCGCTCAACACATGAATCCTGTGAAATATCTTGTCTTTATTCATCAATCTAGCTTGCTGGCTCAGTCTATGTTTCAATAGCTTTATACTCTTTTGATCAAACTTCTATAAAAATGTCTAAGAATCCACACTACATACTTCGAATTGTGAAGTATTTATACAAAAGTTTTATTACAAAATATCTCAAACTAACTTGAGATTTAATCTAGGAGATAAAAATATCTTCTTGCAAGAAGATAGAGATAACTATTGACTGTTTTCATGCTATCCCATTTATTGTGGTATCGCTGGCCTTTATGGTTCAGTTTTAGCTTTTTATGCTCTTTGCTGTTTGAATTTTCATGCTGGAGGCTTTAGTCACTTTAGGCTTTCATCTGATACTCTTTGACTTTGATGACCTGTCAATATCCTTTACTGTGTTTTTTCTTTTATTGTGCATTTTAATCTTTTACTGTGTATTTCAACAGTAAGTTATTTAGTTTTTTATATGTATCAACCTTTGGTAGTTGGATATTGGTCAACCTTCTATATGTTTTATCTGTTTGTGTTCTAACCGTATACTTTGTCTGGTTTCTCTGTTTTGATAGTCAATGTCTCTGTGTGAATGATTTCTTTGTTTGTATTGTGTATAATTGTCTTCTTCTTCTGAATATAGGCTTTTTAATGGATTTCCTTTCGAGTCTTGGAGTAAACAAGTTTTGTGACTAGTATCAAAACTGTTTATCCAAGGCCTGGTCTTCTGCAAAATACCACAATTTGTCAATAAAACATAAGTTGGCAGGAAAGGTAATTGATGGCTTTATCGCACAAGGATGTCTGGGGAAGGAGTCGTGGCAATGTTTTAAAAGTAATCGGAGGTCGAATTGTGTTGCAGAGGTTCAGGGTGGCTCCAGAAAGGTTTGATAGGTTTTACTATGAAACGGGGCAAAAGGAATGAAAACAAGGGTTTTTAGGGTTTTAACGAGAAACTTTTTAAATTTGGCGCGGAAATTCATATTATGAACAGTGGGTGGTTTATCGGGTTGAGCGGGGAGGCGGTTTCTCAGGCTGTCGCACCACTTATGAGAGTCGGGCGGTATTGAGGAGGGGTCACCCGATCTATATTTGCGCTTGACACGTAGCCTTTGGGGTTCGGGGGAAAACCGCTTTATCGGGCAGGTAACGATCGACCATTGGGCGCGACCGATATGGCTGTGGATTGTCGGATGAGGGGTATGGTGATCTGACAGTTGTCGGGCGAGGGAGGTGCGCGGGTGATAAAAGCATGGGCTTCGGGGGGGCGCAGGGGTTTTAATTACAGTGGATTTGTGATTATTTAAGATTTAATCACGGGTTTAAAATGATTGGGCGAGGTTTAATTTCGGGTAAAGATCGGGCGTCGGGTGAGCCTGATATCGCTGTGCATCATTGGATTTGGGTGCTGACAATCAGACGATAGTCAAGTGGTGAAACAGCACAGACGGGATGGGGAGAAAGTTTAGGGGGCTCGAGGCTTTAATCAGAAGTGGTTTGTGATTAATTATAGGTTAAATATGAGATTAAATTGATCGGAAGGTTTTTTAATGAAGTGAGACCATGGGTTTAAATGGAGGGATTTTCTTAACTTTACCAAGGGTTGGTGAGTTAAGAGGGGTTCGTCGGGATATGGGGGAATTGTATAGTTTTTATTAAAACTAAGGGTTGGGGGTGTTTATTTATGGGATTTAATTAATATACGAGAAAATGTTTTATGGGATTTATATAATAAAATTAAAAATTAATATGAAGTTGGCGGAGTGGATATACCCTTAAGTATACATGTAAAATGTAATATTTGCATACTTTATTTACATACACTCAGTACTTAGGATAATATGTCTTTTGTGGGTTTTCTGAATGAAATAGGATTTACATGGGGTTTTCACTTTTCTTAGGCAAATGAAGTTTATCCTTAGGAAAAGGGGTTTTATTAGGGAAATGAAGGGAGAATGAAGTTTATGAAGGGGATTTTAGCACTTGATGTCCATAAGTCATTAAGTCGAAGGTTCGGTGCCACCAAAAGTCAGAGAAATGCTCTGAGCCTCTTTGACTTGAAGGATTTAAAGTATTTAGAACATACTTGTAGATAGGAAATTAGTAAATAAGGGGAAAATGAATGAGGGGGAGTTAATCACATTAACTTGCAAACCTTTGTTTTTGCTTCTATAGTTGATCATACATATTGAAATATGTGTCTAAGGCTGATGCATATGTTTTGATCCAATCAACTTTGTAGTTCAACAACCTTTCTTCTACTTACCCATTTCTTACCCCAACATTTTTTCTTCATTTATTTGGGTGCGTTTAGGTTAGCAAACCCTTATCCTATCTTTTCTTTTATAAAACAAATTATCTATTTCTAACCTTATACCATCCAACGACTCAGATTAAGCTGATGAGTTCCTTTTATTTTTTCTACCTATCTATGATCTGCCAAGATTAAACTGTTTGGTCAAATTCTATTCTCTAACTATAAACATAAAATTCAAAGCATGAAATAACCAAGATTAAATAGTTTGATTACCATGGATTGTGGCATGAATAACAAGTTGCACACAATCATTATTATGCATAAAAGTAAATAGTAGTGTCATTTAGACTTGCACACTTCCATGGTCTATTTTTGTTTTCGGGGTTCATATGTTTTCTTTTTTTGACTTTCTTTTATTCTTTTTGTCCTTTGATTTTTCTTTTAGGACATACCTTCTTTACATTTTTTAATTTTTTAATATGGAAAACATTTGCAGAAAGCAAAGGTATGTACAATATTACAAGGTTCAACCTTACTCATTCAAAATTATGACTCCTATTGGTGTAGGAACCTAACACCATCATAAACTTTCTTATCTTCTGCCCATAGGGAACCATGTTTCTAAAATTAGTTGATGCATCTGGTAAGGTAAAAGATGGACAATTGTTGTTTCAGCTATTGGATGAGGTTGTTGAGGAGGTGGGTGTGGCTAATGTTGTTCAAGTTATCACAGATAATGGCTCTAACTATGTTCTTGTTGGTAATCTGTTAAAGGAAAAACACAGAAACATCTTTTGGACCCCATGTGCTGCACATTGCATAGACCTCATGCTTAAGGATATTGGCAAATTAGATTGGGTCAAAAACATTGTAGATTATGCCAGGAGTATAACAAAATTTATCTACAATCATTCATGGATTTTGAACCTGATGAGGAAACACACAGGGGGCAGGGATATTATTAGGCCTGCCATTACTAGATTTGCTCTCATTTTTTGACATTGCAATCTATGCTTTCACAACATAGAAACTTGCAAAAGGTTTTTTCTAATGAAGAATGGAATCAAAGCCAGTGGTCTCACAAATAGGAAGGCAAAGAATTGAAAAAGAAAGTTAATGAAGAAATATTTTGGAGAAAGGCAGCAAAGGTTGTGAAGCTTGCTAAGCCACTGGTTAAGGTGTTGCGGTTGGTGGATGGGGAAAGATTGGCTATGGGCTTCATTTATGAGGCTATGGATCAAGCAAAGGAGCAAATAAAGAGGGCATACAAGGATAAAGTGGCTAAGTATGGGCCCATTTGGGCAATCATTGATGAAAGATGGAACAATCAACTCCATTGCCATATACATGCAGTTGGGTATTTTTTGAACCCACGGTATCATTATAAAGCTAAGGGGAGAGGACCCTTGAAATTGACTGCATTAATCGCATGATCCCATTGGAGTGTGATCAACTGGAGATACACTGACAAGTCACAACCTTCAACAATGCCTCAGGTACCTTTGGGAAGAACCTAGCAAAGATTGCAAGGGAAGCAGATGAGCCAGGTAAACAAAAATTTCAATTTTCAAATTCTTAATACTTATTTTGTTAAATTGTTTATAATTTGAAAATTGGATATAATTTGTAATTTTGTTGCTAACTCATTAAACTGCTATTTTTTTTGCAGCACAATGGTGGGAGGCTTTTGCTAGCCATTGTCCTGCATTTTGAGTCAAATTTGCAATGCTATGTGAGTGGAATTGGCTTGTCTTTGAGAGGATTCACACAAAGAAGATAAACCGTTTGGATCAAAAACCGTTAAATCATCTAGTTTATGTCCAATACAACCTTTGGCTCAGACGCAACCAATTGCTGAACAAAAGATCCAATTCAGATCCCATTGTGTTGGAAGACATTGATCCAACATCAGATTGGGTAGTGGAGAGTCATCCAACAGAGTTTGCTTCTGATGAGGATATTGATTATGAATTACAGATGATAGCATCACTCGAACATAATGTTTAGTTGAATGCAGATCCTGATCCACTTGTACCAGCCTCGGCCTCAGAGCTATCAAGTCCTCCAGTTGCAGGTGCTTCCTCTGCTCAGCCACGACAAAAGCACATATCTCGTCTATCTCAACTTGCAGCTATTGCATAGCCTGTTAGTGCTACCACTTCTATAGTTGCAGTTGGAGATGATGATGAGGAGGAGCCATGGGGTTCCCTGTCTGACTCTGATCTAGAGGTTGATCCAGATGATCTTGGCTTCTCTAGTAGTAGCCAGTAGTACTGGTCACAATTTACTTTTGTTGTAGAGGCCATTTCTAGCCTCCTTGGTTATGTGTTTTTGTTTTGATCTCTATATCATCATCATGTATGTATTGAATTGTGCATTGGGTGCCATTTTGATATAATGGATATATACATGAGCCTACTTTGATCATATGTTGTCTTCGTCGTTATTCTAATGCTGTGTGTTTGGAAACATGAATGAAAATCTTTAAAATAATATTTTTTTATAAAAACAAAAATTAATGTATTTTTTACAACGACCGAGTCATTGAAATCAAGTCGATACCGAGTCGGAGTCGGAGTCGACCCTTGGCCGAGTCGGAGTTGGAGTCGGAGTTTTAAAACATTGCTTCCTATCAACTTCTTCAATACTGCATCAACCAAAATTTCAGCCCTACTGCAGTCTTGCAATTTCGGCCCCTTCCTGCAACTCAAAATCTCGCATGTGTGAGGGAAAACAAGAGAAAAATGAGCTTTACTTCTTCACTAGGGTTCCTCTTCTCTTTGCTAGGGTTTTTTTCCTTCTTCTTTGTCTTCTTCCTTGCCTTTTTCCTTCCTTTAGTTGCAGATTGAACTCTTGATGATGATTCCTCAAATAGGTCGAATTGCACTTCTATATATAGGCTTTATGTGTGGTCAAATTCCCTTTATGTGGTCAACTTGTTTTCTCTTGAGCCCGACTTGGTGGAGTGATAAGAGACAAATTTTACATAAAAATAATTTTCTTCTTTGATACAGTGAGTCTAAGAAGGGTCTAGTATATAATGACAAGGACAATGACTCAAGACACAAACCTAGAAGCCTTCAATGGAGGGTTGACCTAGAAATAAAAATACATAAAACATGAGACCCATGCTTATAAATAATTTTCTTTTGACCTTTACAATGATTTTCTTTTCTTTTTCTTTTGACTAATACATTATATTTTAGACAACAATTGTGAAGATCTATACTAATGCAGGGGGTTTGGGGAGAGGGGCAGGGGGACAGGCATGGCGATGGCCATGAAAATGAAGTATTATGTGCGAGGAGTTTCGAGGTTCAAATCCCCTTGATTCACTTGTGCTTGCAGAAGGGGCATATGCAGGCACCTAGAGGTTATAGTGGTAGCAGTTGGAATTGACCTTGTGTCATGCGAGTACGAGACTAGCCTAGTTGCTGATTCCTCGAGATACCAAAAAAATAGTCCACAAGAATTAATTGACTTTAATTATTGTACTTTTCCTAATTTAATTAATCACCTACTCTACCAAGCAAGCACCTTAAAGAGGCAATCAACTATCTTCTACATGCTAAGACACCAAGCTCATGTAGAAGATCTTCTGAAGCTACCAAGAACTTCAACAATCATTGTACTCAGCAGTCCCATTGACCTACTTTTTTGGTCATTTGTTGGACATTAATATAACCTATTTATGAGGTTTTTCTTCTAATTGGTGTGATTCCCTTATTTTCACAGCAGAGCCCCATTGGTTTAGAGCTAGTTGATAATTGGATGATCCATACCAATGCATCATTCCAAGGCTGAAAGTTACCAGGGAATATTTCAGTAAAATAGAGCCACGATAAATGAAAATCCAAATCATATATTTAAGGGCACAATGTGGCAGCAGTAAACCAGATGAGATGTCTTGTTGGATGCACTATCATAGATTGAAATTTGAAATCTTAATGCAGACAGAAAAACATTTGTAACCAAGAACCAAAGGGTTGCGAATAACATTAATGGTGAAATTTTTGTTGAAGCGAGGCTTAATGAAATTTTAGGGATACATATATGTCACGGAACTCTGGAAACTATTAAGTTAGATTACTTTCTTCTCTTTGTCTGGATTTTTCTCTGCTATATTTTTCATGTTTTTCAGGTTGATGTACGCATTTGTTTTCATGCATAATAACATTTGTATTCTCACATCCTTACATGTTTAATTCAAACAGTATAGACATGGCTAGCCTTTATTTTACTTTGATGTTAAGATTCATCTAATACTGCTTGGGATATATTGTACAGATGGATCACAACTTGTATGGCATGGGTCATCTACATTTGTCAAAACTGAAGTTTCGTGATCCTTTGCCAGACAATATTCCAGAGAGATCTGTCCTGTTTAAAGATGTTGCTTCCAAACTAACAGAGGGAAAGGATGATTCAGTTGGGTTAGGTTCTCAGGGAAAATATTCTGGACCTAAAGTTGAACCCAAAACACCGAGTTCGTTTATATCTTCCAAGAACTTTGGAAAGCATGGCATTGGCAATCTTCCATCAGTTAGTGAGGAGGACAGAAGCACACCGGTAGATAATCACGTGCAACTTTGGCTAAGATCAACAGTTACTAATGATTGGCTTTGGTCTTCGGTTGTAGCAGATTATACAGAGTGTTCTCCCTTCCAAGGAAATCCACCACTAAAGAGACAAAGTACTTGTCAGCTCGAGGGAGATACAACTGTAGATGGTACAAAAATACCTGAAGGACCAAATAAGCTAATATATATTTGAATGTACTCAAAAGTTCAAGTACACTCAAGTTTAATTTATATTGGTTTTTACTGTGCAGAGATCGTTAATGGTCATCAACTAATGTATACTTCATTGTCCCAAGCTGGACGAGAAGCGAAAATGGTTCAATCACTAATACCAATTTGGGAGGTATGTTTCCTGAAAATCCTCCTATGATCATATATTATTGCATATCTGCCATATTTTGAGCCAGTGTTTTAGCAAATTGTCACTAAATTTGTTGACTGGTTAGCACCTACTTTGTTACCCTCTTTTGCAGGAAGAATTTTCAAGGTTAGGTTTTCAGACAGCTATGGAAAAGTTTGAAGATCAGAAACCACTGCCAGGGAGAGTTTTGAAAACCCTTTTGCATGGACAGGAATATGAGAGTGTGTTGTCAAAACTTGTTGCTGAGGGTGAGCAGAAAGGAGATTGGTCAGATTCTTCCCCAGCCATGTCCTCTGAGGCAAATGATATGCCAGAGGATTACAGCCATGTAATGCAGGGAAGATCCAGTAGTCCACATTTAGACAAAGGGTTTATATGTGAGAGATCAAGGGATATACATGAAGAACTGATAATGTGTACACAAGCTGCAAACGGAAAAGGGCCCAGTCCTGAACTCCAAGTTTCCTCTTCCAATGGATCGTTACATGCAGGGGAGGATATAAAAATGCTTGCTACAGGGGACCAGGGGTTTAGTGCTACTGAAGTGCTGGTTGATGAGAATGTTGTAAGGTCTCAAATGGAACAAAGTACTGAACTGAAGGTATTGGCCTAGATGGTGCAGATTTCTTTTCAAAGGTCTTCTGTACCTCATGTTCATGTATTTTCTGTTGAACTAATCAGTTCATATTTATTGTAAAAGAAACTTGGTTACTGCACTGCCTGCTTAACTCTGTGAATTTTCTATCTGGAAAATAAGGCTTGTGAGAAATTAGAGTGTTTAGTATGAGCTTAAGAAGATGAAAGGCTAATTTATAACCTCACTCTAAAAATAGCTGTTGGATACCAGACTGGCCTGTAGCTCTGCTTTTATTTCTTAGTTTTTCATTTTCATCATATGCAGTTTGAGGTCAATTTTTACTTGCATTGAATTTATAAGATGACCTATCATAGTTAACTAACTATGGACATGATATCTATGTTTCTGACTATGCAATGACTGAAGTGGCAAATAAAATGGGCTAAGTCATCTGATATGAGGACACAGGACGCGAAAATACGAGTATCCGACATGTGACACAGTGACCCCCCTGTAACATGACATGGAGGACACGTTATATATATATATATATATATATATATATATATATATATATTATATATATATATATATATATTATATTTAAAAAAATTAATAGATATTACACAAATTCTCATTCAATTTAGAAACTAAAACATGTACATGATGATGATACAAATTCAATCATACGTTATACATACAATCATGATTCTTCAATGATACAACTAGTACTTACCACTACATTAATGATGATAAATTGACAAACACAAGAAATTAACCATAAACTGCAGTTTTCTCATTTAGTCATCAAAATCAAAATGTATGACATAGAAACTGGGTCTTGACTCACTGAGTCACAGATACTATATGTGGGAATGCCAATGACTAACAACAAATACAAAACATGGTAGATACTTGAACTGTAGATCAAGATGGAAGAATCTCATAGGCTATAGCTCATCAACATCAAAATCAGCATCTCTGTTACTTTGATGATGGTGATACTCTTGAGGGGTCATACTCCACACCAACATATGCAAAGATTTCGTTGGCTACATTAAGATCCATGTTGGCCAATGCCAACTCAACACTACAGTGCAATCCCATATCATGAAGAAACACATCCCACATCTTTATTTTTCCCTTTTGGCCACTCCTTCCTCTGCTTGTAATTAAGATGAAGGTTGGTGTGCACATACACCATTGTCTCTACCTTGAAATGCTTAAGCCTGCTCTTCTTCAAATTATATAGATTCCCATATTTGCTCCAATTCCTCTCTTGATGCTCAACCCTGCTCTTTTTCGAATTATATAGATTCCCATATCTGCTGCAATTCATCTCACAACAAAAGGATGAAGTAACATGGGAGAGGGGCCTCGTGTCTGATTGTTATAGAAGAGGGCATGTTGCTGTTGCCCCATGAGTTGTCCACCAAGCATAGGGATTCTTAGACCCCTTTCTCCAATCACATCATGGCTTGCAAATCTCCCAGTGCTATTGGAAAACTTTACAAAGACAACCTCCATCTCATCAAGGGATGTTCTATCTTGAAATATTTGTCTCCTAGCATCCTTCCTCCCCGGTGAAATCTCATAATCCATGTGAGGGAATCTGCGTTAAGGTCCACGATTGAGCCACTCATTGCTATAGTATTTTTGATTCATTGAGTGAGCCAAGCAATGCAAAGGTGTGCAAATCTTGTTCCACAGTTCCACCTGCTCACAAGAATACCCTGTATGGTGGTGAAGAAGGCCTCTGATGATGTTTCATATTCACATTATTCATTCTGAAAAATAATTGTCCTCATAGACTCAATCATGGAATCCCACCACTCATAAACCTCTCCTAGGATGGGTTGGTCAGTGTTTGCAAATTGTAACAAAGCAATGATAGGGTCCATGATCTTAATAGTAAGATCTACTCTCTCCCACCAAGCATCATCTAACACTGTATCCTTGAATCTTTTTAAGGCTGCTTGGTTTGTATTTCTCCAAAAAGACCAAAACTCTGAAATGACCATGGCCCTAAGAGTGGTCTTGACCTCCCTCAACCTCTATAGCATGATGAATGCAAAGGAAAACTAGTATCTGCAATCATTCAATAATGATATATGTGTGTACTCTTTGTAGATTGTGAGGGCATTGGTATGATTTTATACAAAGTTGCGGATATGTCGTGCATTCTCAATAAGATTTCCAATCTATGGCACAATAGAAGCAATAGATTTAAGTGCTAAATTCTAGGAATGGACAATGCAAGGTTTCCAAAATATTTGTGGATATTTAGCTTCCAAAATCATGCCAACAATCTTGCAAGTAGGTGCATTGTCTATAATGATTTACATACAAGAATCAATACATGCATCTTCAATAGCTTTAATGAACAACTCTCCTATATATTGTGCATCCTTATATTTTCCAAGAGCATCCATTGCGTTCAAGAAAGTTGGTCCATTCAAGGAAGACATCATGAAGTTGATCAGTGGATGGCGTGCTGCAGTCCATCCATCAAAAACAATACTAACCCCAGCTATTGGCTATGTTGATTTAATAGCCTCAAGCGTTTTATCCATCTTCTTTGCCTTAACCAACAATGTGGTTCTAAGCTTCTCTGAATTAGGAGGAACATACCCAATGGAACCCCTTGAGCTAGATATTGACACATCTCAATAAATAAAGGTGACTGTGTAACATTAAATGATATGAATTTGAGATAGAAAAGAAAACCAATGGTAAGCTCAATCTCTTCTTGCCTCTCTTGCCAAAATATGTTGCCCATTGGACGAAGTGCCCTCCTTTTTGTTACTTGACCTACACCCCAACTGGAACTCCCAAATGGATAATCACTTTTCCTCAAGAATGCAAGGGGATCCTCATCCTTTTGGCCTCTCTTTCTAGTTCTTTCTTATTAGATGCACGCACTCCTACACATGCTCCAATTCCACAAGATGTGCCCAAAAAATGCCCTTTCACACAGAAATAGGTGCTCTTGAATTGATGGTTGCAAAAGTTGCATGTCCAAAGAATATCGTCTCCTCCCTTTAACTTGCTCCCTGACCCTTGGTGTCTTCTAACATACCTCCACAAGGGATATTTTAGTTCTTGAGCTTGTTGTCTTGCTAAATTGATGTTTCTCTCAACATTCGAAGCAACTTTTGCAACCCCACTTCCAATAGATGGAACCTTGATTGAGCCATGATTCCTGTGATTATAAAAAAATTGGATTGCTATGAGGCTGTGCATGCAAACAACAACAGACTGACAAAATACCGTAGCAAAACTAAAAAAAATTGGAAGGGAAATCCACTTACCTGAACATTGAATCTCCTCTAAAACTTGTCTTCCTCCTTTGCTGGTCGCCCACACACACCTACAACTCCAAAACAAAGTGAGGGAAATCAACCCAAAACCAACTTTTAGCAGCACACACGGTTAATTTTCGACAGACACATTTCATAGAATCAGGACACGGTTTCGCATGTGCATAACATGAGTCAAACTCATGTCGCTCATCTTGGACATGAGTCATACTCTACGGGGGTGGGGAATGTGTCACATGACTTAGAAGTTTAGTAATGTCCACTAATAACCCGTAATGTTTAATGGTACTATAAAAGGAATACATACATAATTCAAAACAAGTGAGAGATTGAATGTATCCATTATAAAATGGAAAAAAGAGAAAATAATCTCATAATTTTTTATTTTTATTTTTTTGTAGAAATATTTGTTTCACTGTATCTCAAGGATGGGGGATTGGGTTTTAGGGATGGCCGTTATATGTTCTTGTGGGTGCATCGAACAACCCTCCAAAGGGCACCACCAATTGCTAGACGACCTAAACTTGTAGGCTCTTTTACCCACATAAACATATAAAAATTTGTATCTTTCTTTTAGACCTTCGATATTGGTGGTTGAAGTTGCCCCTTGCTCCTTTAAGGGTCCTTTTCCATTTCCAAATTGAAACCAACAAAAGTCAATATGGTTTTGGCCCAACTCCTTTGGGTGCAAAACCCCCACCTTGGGTTATAAACCCACAAAACACATTTATGGTGCTCATTCCTCCAAAACCTTGAACCTTAGGGCTTGGAGTACCTCCCAAGCTACCAATCTCAACACTTCCTCTTAGCGAGGAAGGTACTTCCAAGACTAGGAAGTAACTCATCATCACTGTCACTGTCGGTGAGACTAGCCCAACTCCTGACGCCCATAAATCTAGCAAACCTTGAAGCATGGATTGTGCCTTTATCGGAAGTGTCACTGTCACTAGAAGTCTCTGTGAAAATTCCTCAATAGGAATCCCTACTGCAACAACCGATGATATTACTCCTATTTGTTAAATTCCTTTAAACAAATTACTTGTAGTTTCCTACGGAAAATATCGTAATACATACACTGCAACCTTCAATTAATTAAATATTATGTGGAAACAAGAGATTGAGTAAGAAAGAAAATACACCACAATTGACATTGTTATTTTTGGTCAAAAGTCCCTGGAAAAACACAATGCAGGAAAATCAGTGTAGCAACTTTGAGGGTTTTATATTATTAAGCAGTAGTTTCTGAATACAACTCTGGATGCCCTCTCGGCAATCTAGTTACAGAGAAATACCACGGCTACAACTACGCTGCCCCTGCGTAGTAATTGTGTGGGCTTGCGTGGAGCTCTCTAAGGCTTTGTGTCAGCTCAACTAGGAAACGTCTTGCCTTCTGGAGCAGTTTCCAGCCTTCCCGACTTAGAAATGTCAGCTCCTCTGCAAAACTCAGACTTCTACGTAGGTGACTGCGCTGCCTTTGTGTGAGCCCATCTGGCTCAACGTCAAGCTCTGCGTGGGCCCTTCTGGCTAAATGTCAATCCCTCTGGTGTCTCTCTGCCTCTCTCTGCTGCGTGTCGTGGGCTGTAGAGAAGATATTCCAACCCAACTATCCCTGCCGCTCAACTGCAAGAAATCTACTCGATCATAATTTCCTTCGGAGAAATTCTCACTTTAGAAATTCGATCTCTTGATTTCTCGTTGTGTTTTCCAAATGAACCTCAAGCTCCATCAAATAATCTTCTCGTTGACATTCAACAGCCCAAATTATAAGCTAATTAATGGCTAAGATCATTTTAGCTTGATCCTTGTCGTCTTCTAGAAGTTATGCCCACAATTAGATTAATACCCATTAATATTTTTAATTTTCTAAGTTTAGACTTAGGGTTCCATTAAAAAATATTAATTATTTTAATAAAATTGTCTTTGGGTGGAATTTCCCAAAACACTTTCTGAGTTCTTTGGAATACATGTGCCCAAGCCTCCCTGCAAAATTTGAGGCCTAGAGCACATTTGATGCTACCCCAAATCAACAGTCTCTTGTTTTTTTCTCTTCTCTTGAAATGCTTTTAGGCCATTCCATGATTCCTTCTTTCCAACAGTAGAAGTGCCCTTACTCCCCACTGACCATGCGCTCTTCTTGGGTTGCACATTCTCCTTTTGAACCTACAAACTCCCTTTAGAACTCGACTCGATTTGAACCTCTAGAGCCTGGGCCTTCTCTTCCTTTCTTCTCATGATCTATAGGCTTGCCCATCAGCTTGTATAGATGATGCTCTCTAACTCCAATCACAACACCTGCAGAGCTAGAGCCTTTGGGCCTGAGTCTTTCCTTTCCACCTTGGAAGAACGCCTCAAACCCCTTCTGCTCGATCACTGAGACATACAACACATTATATCTGAGTCATGGTACAAACAATACACATCTTGAACTCACATTAGTTGGCTTGACTCCATCTTGAATGGATGACACCTGATCCTCTGATCTCTTTCTGACTCTTGTCACACAACACCATGTGCAATTTCGAGTCCCACTCAGCTAGAGTCTCGTATACATCCTGCGAACTTGTCATGTGCTTTGATCCACCACTGTCCATGTATTATGCTCTACCTCGTCGATGGTACCTTCAGAGAAATGAGAGATCAAAGCAAAGTCCTCACTCCAATTTCCTAGAGAGGTCATCTATCTGACTAGAAGTGGCGACAATTGCAACTTGCTTCCCCTTCTTCTCATCATCTCCTTGCTTCTTCCTCTGACACCATTGAATAATGACCAAACTCACTGTAGTTGAAACACTTAATCTTACTCAAGTTCTTCTTTTGCTTGCCCTTCATTCTTGATGCAAGATCCATGTCATCATCCTAAGCCTTCTTGTTTGGATGAAGATCCTCGTCTCGCAATTCTTTCTGAATGAAGTCATCCCACGATCTGTTCCAGTTTGGCAGCTTGTCCCTGTGAATGATCCCCTTGATGAATGACTTCCACTTTGGAGTAAGCCCCTTCAAAGCAATGCTTGCCATCTCAAAATCTGAAACAGTCTCATTGATGGCGGTAAGCTCATCTCGAACCTGAGACAACGTTGTCATATACAAAGTCACCCCTTCACCCTGTATCATCTTGGTGGCCTTCAACTTATCCTTTAATACCAATACTCGATTCTCATTTTTATTCTGGAACAAATTTTGAAGAGCTTCCCACATTTCATGGGCAGTGTTCTTCCCATACAAATGAGGTATTAAGGAATCCTTGACACCATCTAGGATGATCAACTTTGCCTTCATATCCAACACTTTGTATACTTCTAGCTCCTTAGGGTCAGTTGGCTTCTTGATCACTTTCTCGGTAAAGTCCCAGATCTTGTTCACCATCAGAACCGACTTGATCCTTTCCTTCCATGAATTATAGTTGGACAACACTTCCAACCTGTCCTCATATTGTAGACCAACCAACAACTTCAACATTGCTGTGAGCTCTTCAACAACAATGTGAACAACTCCCTCTTAAGTTGTACTCACTATGCATACTCTGATTCACTGGCCCTTCAAACTAGCTATGATACCATGTTGATTTTTCATGGTATTGGAATCTAGGTTAGGGTCTTAGAATCACTAACACTACCCATCTAAATACCACAACAATACTACTTTGCACAACGGAACAAAATACAACATTTAATCAACTCGTGCACAAAATATAGACAACTTTTTACAATTTTCAACAACTCAAATTCGTTATATTAACAACTTTAATGCAACAATCTAGGGCTTATGTACTAGGGATAATGGCTCTCATACATCCACTGATACAAGAATACAAGAACAAGATACACTGACGATCTAGCTGATGTAGTGCACAATCACAATTCCTCTTGTCGTGCCTTGAACACAACTGCTTATCCGTCTGCTCCCAATTTGCAGCTCTTGCCTCTATCAATTGTCTTGCTCCTTTAGGTCATTGAACACGTCTCTCCAATTGCTCTCTAGCTGATCGTTAGTCCTTCAATGCATCAACACATAGAGACCCTTGTTGATTTGTCACAACTCCGTTTGTGAACAACTCTCAACTGCCCATTGCTGCTCCTCAACTCCTTTGGGACTTCTTCCCTCTAATGCCTTCGTGCGCTGCTCCAATGTAGATAAACTTTGGGTCGGAGGGCCGCCACCTATCATTGCAAGATGTCCTTCTCCAACAATGAACTTGGGCCGATCCAATTGCTCACTTTGACCTCCTTCTTTCGTCCTCCAAGGATTAGTCACTTAAGCCTCCAACAATTTGCCTCTCCCAGTAGTCCAAGTGTCCTTCCCTGTATTGCACTTTGGGCCAATTTGAGTACCTCCTTGCTATGTTCCAACAACCTTGAGATTACCTAACACAATCTATCTTACCTGGACAATTATCCACTAACATCAAAACAACTTTAAGACATCAAACAACATGCCTCTAGACCTGTGTACACTGTTGTAGCTTCACATTTTGGTTAGGGCATCCAACTGACTTGTTTTGTCCCTTCCTTTCTGCTGCAATAGTCCTCTCACAAGTTGCGACCTTCCTCAATCTTGCTTCTGCTCCTACTCGTTGCCTTCTAGGAGTAACACCAACCATGTTAAGGCCTTACGACACTCTTCCAAGTTGAGGTACAAGGTTCGGTCCTTCTCTAAATAGTCACAAAGAGCTTCGGCCTGGTTATACAAAGAAAATACCACCAAATGCTAGCACAAACTGGCCATAACTAGTCTCCAACTACTTGCCTCTGCTCCTACTCTCCTCGGCCCTCAAGACAGTCACAAAAAGAACCAAAATCAATCCTTCTTCTCTTCGCTTGAGATGCTCCAGACCTGCGGCAAAGTTCAGATGTCTAACTCACGAATTGATGCTCTTAGGATGTATCTTTGAGGTCTCACATGCCTTCTATTTATATGTTCTTGTGGGTGCATCGAATAACCCTCCAAAGGCGCCACCATTTGCTAGCCAACCTGAACTTGTAGGCTCTTTTACCCACGTAAGCATATAAAAATTCAAATCTTGCTTTGTAGACCTCCGATCTTGGTGCTTGAAGTTGTCCCTTGCTCCTTGGGTCCTCTTCCATCTCCAAGAGTCAAACCAACAAAATTCACCATGGTTTTGGCCCAACTCCTTTGGGTACAAAACCCCCACCTTGGGTTCTAAGCCCACAAAACACATTTGTGGTGCTCATTCCTCCAAAACCATGAACCCTAGGGCTTGGAGTATAGCCAGGGATGGACTCTTCACCAAATGGATGTGAAAATTGCTTTTCTACATGGCTTCCTCAAGGAAGAAGTATTTGTGGAGCAACCACAAGGCTTTGAAGTGCATGACAGAAAAACTCATGTGTGTAGACTAAAGAAAGTTGTCTATGGATTGAAGCAAGCCCCAAGAGCTTGATAGCTTCTTGATGAAGCTTGGTTTTAGTAGAAGCAATGCTGATCCAAATCTCTATTTCAACACAGTCCAAGGTATGCCTTTGATTTTGGTATTATATGTTGATGATTTATTCTTGACAGGTGGAGAACCATTTATCCTCTAGTGTAAAAGGGAGTTAGCTTCTGAATTTGAAATGAAAGATCTTTACTTGATGCACTACTTCTTGGAGGTATGGCAGAGACTTGGTGAGATTTTCCTTTCTCAAGGAAAATATGTTGTCAAGCTTGGAAATATTTGGTATGACAAAATGTAAGTCCATGAATACACCAATGGAAATGAATTTCAAAAAGTTATGTGGTGAAGTTATATGATCTAATTTGGCTAATCCTTCTGAGTATCGACAACTGATTGGGGCATTGATGTTCTTAGTGAACACTCAATCAAATATATGTTTTGCGGTCAATACTCTAAGCCAATATATGACTAAGCCATCACATGCATGCTCGCTTACTGCAAAGCATGTGCTGAGATACCCGCATGTGACCATCAATCTTGGATTGAGATACACTGCCCAAGATGTGAGACTACATAGGTACTTCGATGCTAATTGGGCTGGTAACTCTGCTGATAGAAAGAGCACATTTGGATGTTGCTTTAGCTTGGGATCTACCATGATATCTTGGATGAACATAAAACAAAAGTTTGTAGCCCTTAGCACGACTGAAGCTGAGTACATTGCTGCTAGCATCTCTAGTTGTGAGGCAGTATGGCTGAGGAAGCTCTTTGGAGAGTTGTTTGAGCATGTACTAGATACAACTGTAATATACTGTGACAATAAGAGTGGGGGATTCGACTTGCAGAAAATCTTGTGTTATATGACAAGTCCAAGCGCATTGAGATCAAATATCACTATATTTGGGATATGGTGCATAGAGGAGCAGTGAGGCTCCATCATATTACAACTGATGATCAAAGAGCTAGCATAGTTACCAAGGTTTTGTCGAAAGGAATTTCATGGTATTTAGAGAGCAACTTGGATTGACGGATGTGACCCTCCCTAGTGGGGGCAGTGATGGATGATCAAGAACATTGAGCTATGCTCTTCTCTCTTGTTTGAGCTCCCAAGTTGGGAATGGAGTCAAGAAATGTTAAAATTGGCAACTAGGGCCAAACTCCACACGGGTCATCTTATTTATGACAACTGATATTTTTCTTGGATTCCTCTCTCCGAGAGGTGTAGGATTGATCTAAAGATCATCCGATTCTAACATGTACAAATGAAGTTATGAATTTATTTTGATTATGGTCAAATTGTCAAGGTCGACCAACAAACTTATGTAGGCTCAGAAGCCCAACAATCACGTCTATTCGTCCTCAATGTTGCATATGAATAGAAGGTGACTTAGCCTCATTTGGACACACTCATCTTCACACTTTTCTCTCTTTCTCCTCATTGATTGGGTATGGATTTCTGGTCCTTTCTCTCTCCATGTCCGAAATTTCAGGAGAACGAAATTTCAGGAGGCCGAAATTCAGGAGGTTGAAATTTCAAGACACTGAATTTTTGGACAGTTTGACCAAGTGTTGACCTCCTTTGATTGCGATTTTGTGAGGGCTATCTCTGTTTGGACAGGCCGCATTTCTAGGCACAAAAATCGAGGTTAAACGTTACTGTTGACCAAAATTGACTACAGCTGGGGCTGATCGGTGGTGGGTTGTTTGACCAGACTTTGACTGGGCTAAATTTGACTATTTTGAGGGTTGTTTTATCTTGCTGTTTTGAGGCCGAAGTTGATTGAAGTTGACCGATTTGTTGAGGGTCAAATTTGCCCTATTGACCAGCGTTGACTTTTCTGGTTAGGGCTCTTTTGTTGTTGTTATAAATTATCATATTTGTAAATTGTACTTTCTCTCTCTGCTGAACTATTGAAGACTAAAAGAAGATTTGATTAAGGATTTCCCCACATTGGGGTTTGTCCCTGGCTAGTGCCACATCTTGTGTCCACTTGTCTTGGCTTGTCTTCTACTGTTTATGTTTATGTTCTATTTGCATTTTACTATCATGTTGATGTGATTGTTAATCTGAATATTGATACTGGGCTAATAAAGAAATTAAATTAAAATTGCTCTAAAGCATAGAACATACCATTGTTGCCTAAAATTAACATGGAATCAGAGTTGAGGTGAAGACAAAGCCCAAGCAAGAGTGAAAGAGAAACCACTAAAGACAGTTGGACAAGGACAAAAGGTTCAATGGGTTCTTCATCCTACTTCATGGATGAAGACAAGCTCCATGATAAATCTGACTATCATGGATGGAAGATGTCTCTTGATTTGACCTTGGAAGAAAAAGAAGTGATGGACTATGTGCAGGGTAAAATCCTTGAACCTCCTTCAAATGCATCGGTTGCTGCGAAGACCAAGTACAATAGGGCTGAAGTCAAAGCAAAGAAGATTATCAGGGATTCTATTGACAAGCATCTGGTGGCCTACATCTTCGAATTGAAGACCTCCATGGAGATCTACGACATGTTGGTCCACATGTTCAAGGTTAGTAATGCTAATCAAATTCTATTTCTCAAGAATAAGTTGAAGGATATTACGAAGGGCAAGGACGAGGATACTCAATCCTATTTCTTGAGGGTTACTAAGATCAAGAATGATCTACTCTCGATTGGAGAAGTCATTCTTGATAGGGAACTTACTCTCACCACCCTTGGAGGACTCCCACCTGAGTGGTATGTTTTTAGAACCACCATCCTCAACAATGATCGAATTCCAGGGTTTGAAGAATTGATGTCGAGATGCGTTCATGAAGAAACAAGAATGGTGGAGCAAGAAATGCCTTCTAACAGAAGCAACCCCACTGCATTCTCCGCTCATGCCTAAGGAGATATAATGCAGGGTCTAAAGGTCATTTCCATGGAAAGCCTAGATGTAAGGGAGGAAAGAAGGGCAGGTGATTTGTTTACAATAAGTTTGGCCACTATGCAAGGGGGTGTCCAAATAGAAAGGACACATCGCATGATGATGATCACAATCATTCCAGGGGCAACTTCAACAACAACGATGAAAGGAATGGCAAGTCCATTGGAAAAAGAAAAAGGAATGCGGGACATCAAGGAAATGGTCGACCCTCCAAGAAATCAAGGAACTCCAGGTATGAAGAATCAAGTGTTGTTAATAGTAAGCAAAAGGAGTACTATCTTATATCGACCCTCTCCACTGCCTCTCCTCTGGACACTTTGGGAAATTCGCTGATTGATAGTGGTGCCTCAAGGCACTTCACCGGATACAAGGAAGCCCTCTCTAAGCTGATAGAAAAGGAGACAAACTTGGAAATCATCCTTGGAGATGATGCCGCCTATCTCATGAAGGGAGTAGGGAATGTTATCCTTCAATTGAATCAAGGTAACACTATTCATTTGCAAGAAGTACTATATGTATCCAATCTCAAGAAGAATCTGGTGTCCATTTCAGCCATGGAGGACAAAGGATTCAAGGCGGCATTCATCGATGGAAAGGTATGTGTTTGGAAAATAAATTTTAAAGATGCTTTTACACTTGGTTTGGGGTTGACACTTTGTATCAAGTTGGAGGAAGTCCATTGGGAGCCATGTTTTGCGACACATCTCTAGAATCTGAACTATGGCACTGAAGGTTTGCCCATCTTCATTATAAGTCCCTACCCGATGTGAGACAAATGGCGACAGGTATGCTCGAGTTCAAAGTAGAGCATGGAGGTGTATGTCCGGGATGTGCCGAAGGAAAACTTACAAGGGTACCATTCCCCTCAAGTAATAGCAAGACCACAAATATATTGCAATTGATCCACTCCGACATATTTGGTATGATGCCCGTAAACTCTTTGGGGGGATAGTTATATTATCTCACCTTTACGGATGATTATTCTCGCAAGACCTGGATCTACTTCTTGAAGAAGGAAGAAGTGTTCACCTGGTTTTGACACTTCAAAGCCTTGGTCGAAAACCATTCCGAGAAGAAAATCAAGATATTGAGGACTGATAATGGGACCAAGTACGAATCTAATGAATTCCAAGATTATTGCAAAGAAGCTGGCTTTAAGAGGGAGACTACAACGCCATACACTCCTAAGCAGAATGGTGAGGCTGAAAGGAAGAATCACTCTATTGTAGAAGCAGTTTGTGCCATGCTTCATGATTAAGGCCTTTCGAAGTTCCTATGGGTTGAAGCTGCAAATACCGCCATGTATGTTCAAAACCGATGCCCTCATCAAGCATTGGACTCCAAGACTCCCGAAGATAAGAAACTTGATGTCTCTTATTTTAGAATTTTTGGAAGTCTCGTATATTTTCATGCGCTGAAAGAGAAAAGAAGCAACTTTGGTGCATTTGGGAAGAAAGGAATCTTTGTGGGCTATAGTGAAAATTCTAAGGGATATAGAATTTATGTAGCTAGTCAAAAGGAAGTTGAGATAAGTCATGATGTCACCTTTGACAAAGATATGGCCCTTGGGAAGATCAACAACCTTCTTATCCTAAGGAAGGACAAAGAAGCTGACACTAGAAATCAGGGTGCAAAAGAAGACGAAACGATGCCTAATGTTGATGAACTTGTGGATCCTATTGATTCTCCTCCTCATGAGCCCTCCTCCTCCAAAAGGAGACCCTCATGACTTAGGGATACTTGAAGATGCCGAGAGACACATTGCACCAAGGGGGATTTTCCGTGAAAGTAAGAAGTCGAATAGGTATCAAGGATATTTGATTGCCATGAGCACTATCATTCAAAATGAGCCTTCATCATTCGAAGAAACTATGAAGCATCAAGTATGGAAGGATGCTATGAATGAAGAATATGAGTCAATTATGAAGAATGATGTCTCGGATGTGGTCCCTAGACCCCAGGACAAATCGGTTGTCACCTCTAAGTGGCTCTACAAAATCAAGCATGGAGCTGATGGAAGTGTAGACCCTCTCATTTGAGATGAAGGACCTAGGACGAATGCACTATTTCCTAGGGCTGGAGGTCTAGCAAAAGCCAGGCGAAATTTTCCTCTCTCAAGGAAAATATGTTGTGAAGATATTGGAAAGATTTGGGATGGTAGATTGCAAGCTTGTGACTACTCCGATGGAACTTAACTTTAAGAAGTTATGTGGTAGTGCTGCTGGACTTGAATTGGGAAATGCTTCTGAGTAACATCAACTCATAGGAGCATTGATGTTCTTGGTGAACTCCCGTCCGGACATATGTTTTGTTGTTAACACATTGAGCCAATATATGGTTGAGCCTCATCATATACATTGGATTGGTGCCAAGAATCTTCCGAGATATCTTCATGGCACAATCACTCATGGACTGAGATACACTACCGGAGTTGTAAGGCTGCTTGGTGATTCTGACGTTGATTGGGTTGGCAGTGTGGTGGGTCGCAAGAGTACTTCTGGATACTGTTTTTCTTTGGGTTCTGCTTCGATATCTTGGATGAGTAGGAAGCAAAAATCGGTTGCTTTGAGCACTGTCGAGGCAGAATACATAGATGCTAGTATGGCCTCCTGTGAAGCTGTCTGGTTGAGGAAGCTCTTCAGCTGGAGATCACCGTGATCCTCTGCGACTACCAGAGTGGGATCCGATTATCAGAGAATCTTGTGTTTCATGATCGCTTCAAGCTTATAGATATCAGGTACCACTTTATCCGAGATATGGTACATCAATGAGCAATAAGGCTTCATCACATTGGGACTGATGAGCAGGTCGCCGATATTCTAACAAAGCCCTTGGGGAAGGTCAAGTTCTTGGCCTTTCGAGAACGACTTGGAGTCGTGTAGAAACCCTCTTATGAGGGTCCTGTATGAGATGGACATTGAACTCTAGGAGCTCCGAGGGGCTTGGGGCTTCTTGGAGCGATGAGAAACCATAGGGTGAGTGGTTCAACCTTCCCCTACAATACCCCTTGGCAACATGTAGGCAGGATGAGTGGTTCATCCTTCTCCTGCTGAGACATCCTACCCATGCAGTCTGGGACTCATGGGAAGTACCTCTCATCTGGCTAATGAGTAGGGAAATGAGGATAGGGACCATAGTACTATCGATGGATGCATTGTGTACTACCGTACTCCCTATGTTAAGATGACCGATATTGGTCTGGGATCAGTTGGAACTAACTTCGAGTCAGTAAGAGTGATATGAGACACTCTCTTTTGATTGGAACTAAATTCGGGCCAGTAAGAGTGGTATGAGACACTCTCTTTTGATTGGGACTGACTCAGGTCAGTAGAGAATGGTATGATACATTCTCGATTACTTCTTCTTCTTCATAGTTCAGTAGAGTAGTGCATTGATGGCAGAGATAGCACAGATTGCCAGATAGATTAGCAGATGGAGTTCTCCCTAGTTGAGAGGGAGTATTAAAATTGGCAACTAGTGCCAAACTCCACATGGGTCATCTTATTTATGACATCTGATATTTTTCTTGGATTCCTTTCTCCGATAGGTGTAGGATTGATCTAAAGATCATCTGATTTTGACATGTACAAATGAAGTTATGAATTTATTTTGATTATGGTCAAATTGTCAAGGTCGGCCAACAAACTTATGTAGGCTTAGAAGCCCAATAGTCATGTCTATTCATCCTCAACGTTGCTTATAAATAGAAGGTGACTTAGCCTCATTTGGACACGCTCATCTTCAAACTGCTCTCTCTCTCCTCATTGATTGGGTACGGATTTCAGGGCCTCTCTCTCTCCACGTCCGAAATTTCGGGAGAGCGAAATTTTACGAGGTCGAAATTTCAGGAGAGCGAAATTTTAGGAGGCCGAAATTTCCGGAGACCGAATTTTTGGACAGTTTGACTAAGCGCTGACCAGCATGCGTTGACCTTCTTTGATTTCATTTTTGTGAGGGCTCTCTGTTTGGGTAGGCCGCATTTCTGGGCATAGAAATTGAGGCTAAACGTTGATTGTTGACCTGCGTTGATTGCAGTTAGGGCTAACCGCAGGTGGGCCATTTGACTAGACTTTGACTGGACTAAATTTGACTGTTTTGAGCGCTGTTTTATCTTGCTGTTTGGAGGGCGAAGTTGATTGAAGTTGACCGATTTACTTAGGGTCAAATCTGCCCCGTTGACCAGTGTTGACTTTTCTGGTTAGGGCTCTTTTGTTGTTGTTATAAATGATCAGATTTGTAAATTGTACTATCTCTCTCTACTGAACTATTGAAGACTAAAAGAAGATTTGATCAAGGGTTTCCCCACATTAGGGTCTATCCTAGGTTGGTGCCACATCTTATGTCCTCTTGTCTTGGCTTGTCTTCTACTGTTTATGTCTATGATTTATATCCATTTTACTATCATGTTGATGTGATTGCTAATCTGAATATTGATACTGGGCTAATAAAGAAATGGAAGTAAAATTGCTCTAAAGCATAGAACATACATTGTTGCCTAAAATTAACAAGAAAGCTCGTGGGGTTGAGGGAACTCTTGACTATAGGTTGTGCGATCCTTGTCATGTGTTGACAAGTGGTAATCCCCCCTACCATGAAGTTTGAGACTTGCCAAGAGTATACCCCAACATGCATCCTACCCACAAGCTAGGCTTGTTGAGATTGCCACCCATCTGGCCAATGGGTGTGGTAAGGCTTGGTCATGTGCGATTTTTGTCCTGTCGTAATTTCCCCATGAAGAGATGAGGCTTGGTTGTGGGTGATCCTTGTCAAGTGGTAATCCCCCCAAAGTTTGTGGATGCAAGTGTTCTACCACTTGACTCTTGTGGTAAGGCTTGGTTGTGTGCGATTTTGTTTAGTCGTAATCCCCCAAGCAGAGATGAGGCTTGGTTGTGCGTGATACTTGTAAGTGGTAATTCCCCCCAAGTAGAGATGAGACTTGGTTATGCAAGATCCTTGTCATGTCTTGACAAGTGGTAATCCCCCCAAAGTCTGTGGATGCAGGTGTTCTACCATTTGACTCTTGTGGTGAAGCTTGTTTGTGTGTGATCTTTGTCATGTGTTAACAAGTGGTAGTCGACAAGTGGTAACCCCCCCAAAGTCTATGGATGCAGGTGTTCTACCATTTGACTCTTGTGGTGAAGCTTGTTTGTGTGTGATCTTTGTCATGTGTTAACAAGTGGTAGTCTCCCTAAGTCTGTGTCAAGGTGGGAAGATCAATGGATATAAAGTGATAGACTTGTTATCTCCCCAAGAAACTCTCCTAGGTTGTATCTCGGAGATGCTCGGGAACCTTACAAACTCAACATAATGTTGGAAATGGATGAATGGAAGGAATGATGCTTGTTCAAGCCATATAACCACTTCTACTATGCTTGACTCCAGACATGGGTGAACACCCCCAGACTACAAAGCTTTAGACCATCAATTACTCACAGTTTAAGGAATTAGGTGAGTATGGAAAATACTGACCACACCAGCAGATGCACAAGACCATGTGATGGTCGGCTGCAACCAGTAAAGAGGTCTGCAAATCTATTTCCTAATGCACAGACAGGATGACAGCTCTCTGGCACTAAGTAAACAGGAACCTGCATAACACTTTCAATGATACATATTAGACTTCAACACAGAGGTGGGATGACAACCCCTCTAATGTTAAATATCAAGAGCACATGAACAAATCCATAACAGGGACAGCCCAGAACAGAGTAGAAATGGAAAGTGAGCAATTAATAGCAAAAGAAGCTTGTATTAGCTGAAAATGAAGACCAGTCGCTGCAAGTATCAAAGTTGCTACAGTCTCCAGAAGTTGAACCTTACATCAAAACAACAACCATCAACCCTGATTACATCTGTTTTCTGGGTATATATAGAGTTTGATTACAAAGATATTCTACTGTTCTATGCGTGGAGGGGTCATAATGGACCACCAACCGCTTTAACTCTCTGATGGAGTCTCTGCTACAATCTGCTTGCTTTAATGAATGAATTTGACGTTCTCTAGTGCTCTGTTGTCCTTCTCGAGCAGGTGGAGTGTAGCATGGAAGAAGTTCCATGACTGATAAACGCTGTGATGTGCTCGATGCATGTCCTTTTTCTTCTCGGCCATTCCATTTCTTGAATGCGGTTGTTGGAGATGAAATGCGCTGGGTACAGGCGAACAGGTTACCTTCGTCCTTTGGAAGCATGGTACAGGCTATGGACGCGGACAGTATGACGGAGGCATGAGTATGACGGGAACACATATCAGCCGTTGGATCGCGCAGATGAACGGCGGATATGACTTGGCGAACACACGTGCACCGTCGGATCGCGGGCAGACAGATCCGACGGCCATCGGGCGGAAGAGTAGCTCGGGAGATAACGAGCGGGGAGAGCGGGCTTGAGCGGTAAGTGGTATCTATCGCACCGTTTTCTGAGGTCGGGCGGTAATCGTACAAAGGTGCATGATCCCATTCAGACGATGACACGTGGCAGATGTGACGGGACCAAAACCACTTTCCCCGCGAGCTAACATGCGGGCATCTTATGGGCGCGGGAGGTGCGAATGCTGTTCAATCGCGGCAGAGTAGATCGGACGGTGCGGAAGTGGTTGGGTAGGTTATTTGCGGCGGAGACCGTTGGATCGGGCAGTGTGCGATGTGCATTCAGATCGCATCGCAATATCGCATCGGCGGAAGTGAAGGGAAAAACGGAGGCAGCGGGGTGAAAGGGAGTAAGCGAGGTGAAGGAGAAGGAAGACGATAGCCGGTGCAGACCTCTTCTGAGCAAGAAACCAAGGACCGAGCTTACTTCCACTCTTTGAAAATCAACAACATGTAGCAGAGCTAACAAGACTAATCTCCCCTATGATGATTCTTTTTCATTAGATTGTGAAATCATTTTTCTAGAGTGGAGATGATCAGAGATGAACAAAGAAAACAAAGATCTTTGTTACGAAAAGAAATTCCTCCCTAGCTGAGAGGGAGTGTTGAAAATGGGCAGCTCTGGGATGTATTTCCTTAAATAAAATTTCATTTCTAACAATTTTGGGGTGACTTAAAAAAAATAGAAAGTCATGCTATCATCTTAAGCATGACGTTTCAAAAATATTAAATCACCTTGCATCATTTGGGAATCATGTATAGATGTTGGAAAATCACTTAAATTATCATTAATCAATCTTAATAGTTAAATTTCGACTTAATCATCAATTATTATTATTATTAGTATTATCCTTTATGATACTATGATATTATTAAAAGGAATTTCAAGTCCCCTTTCCTTCATGACACTCAATCACTTCTCACCTCTCTCTCTTGATGACTCACATGGCACTTTGTAACTCTCTCTCTCTCTCTCTTAATGATGCTTCTTACACTCATTAAAGGTATGTCATAAAAGATTCCTCTTATGCTCTCGTTAATGCATATGTTACACTCTCCTTAACTAAGGCATGCGTTCCTCTCTTAATGGCATAAGTTACTAAGGTGTGCATATCTCTCCTTAGTGGCATAAGTTACTAAGACATACATATCTCTTCTTAATGGCATAAGTTACTAAGGCATGCCTTTCTCTACTTAATGGCTTGAGTTACACTCCCTAAATGGCATATTGTTAAAATTGGCAACTAGGGCCAAACTCCACGAGTCATCTTATTTATGACAACCGATATTTTTCTTGGATTGCTCTCTCCGAGAGGTATAGGATTGATGTAAAGATCATCCGATTCTGACATGTACAAATGAATTTATTTTGATTATGGTCAAATTGTCAAGGTCGGCCAACAAGCAAAACAGGCATTCAAACCCCCAGTTCATCCTCAACGTTCATATAAAAGGAGGAGACCTCAAGTCATTTTATCATCATCTCATCTTCACTCATCTCTCTCTCCTCACTTGATTGGGTACTCAAATATGAGTAGCTGTCTCTCACACGTGCGAAGGAAGGAGGATCTCTTTCATTGTTTCACTGGGTTGACCGAATTGCAGAACTACTGTTTGACTGCGTTGACCTCTAGCGTTGGCCTGTTTTGACTGTGGATTGGGTGAGGTATCTTCTCCTTGGTAGGCCGAGGTATGGGCACTAAAATCGAGGTGATCTGACCTCTCATTTGACCAACGTTGACTGCCCTAGGTTTGGCCATCGTTTGACTTTAGTTGACCAACTTTTGACTGAACTTTTTCGGATTGTTTTGGGATAATTGAGCTTGCTATTGGAGGCTGAAGTTGACTGGGTTTGATCGAGCTCTTTAGAATTCTGCCATGTTTGACCAGCGTTGACTTTTCTGGTTAGGACTTTTTTGTTGCTGTCATAAATTATCAGATTTGTAAATTGTACTATCTCTCTCTGCTAAACTATTGAAGACTAAAAGAAGATTTGATTAAGGGTTTCCCCACATTGGGGTTTGTCCTTGGCTAGTGCCACATCTTGTGTCCTATTGTCTTGGCTTGTCTTCTATTGTTTATGTTTATGTTCTATTTGCATTTTACTATCATGTTGATGTGATTGCTAATCTGAATATTGATACTGGGCTAATAAAGAAATTGAAGTAAAATTGCTCTAAAGCATAGAACATACCATTGTTGCCTAAAATTAACACATGTTATTCTTCCTCAAGGCATGCATATTACTCCTTTATGACCAAAATTTGTTGCTCCTCCTATATATGTATCTCATATCATCTCATCTCCTCATATGCATGGTTCCAAGGTTTTTTTTTTGGAATTTTTGAACTGCTATGTAAGGAACCATGTTTCTAGAACACTCCCATGGTGCTCCCTTGATGCTTCCTAGATGCTTCCTGGATTCTCCCTAATGGTAATGTTAAATTCTTAAAGTAAAAGTGACATTCTCCTTAATCTTTCATTTTCATCCTTTTACAATTTTTAACATTACCATGAAATGACTCAGGGTGTTGAGAGTGGTTTCAACATCATCGGACTTCATATGGAGAAAATAGAATTTCATATCCCATTCAAAATTCAACAGACTTAACAATTTTTAGGATTTTAGGATCAATAGGCTTGTGGCATTTCATTAGATTATATCATGTATGACGGTATGCAATTGGTATTTAATTAAGAGCACCAAGCCCTATATGTACCTCCATGTTGGTGGAGCTCCTTTGTCACGGCCGTAGCAAAAATGTACCCTTACTCAAGTCCGGATCATTGATCAGACATGTTAAGATTTTTTCTACCATATTCTAAGGCTTTGATTAGATAGTTTGATCAAAATTGGGCAATGTTGATTAATATCCTTATAGAATTGAAGTAGAGGTAGAGGCTAGACAAGAGGAGAGGAATCTAGGTTCTAGATGGTTGATGGTTGAATTATTAATCATTAATGTACCATGTATGACATTTCTATCAAGATTTGTGTACAATATGCATGCTTTGATATATTTTGCAACTAATTTTGCACTCTAGATGTTTTTTTGAATATAAATGCAATGATACACACGCACACACACACACACGCGCGCGCGTGCGCTTTTTGCTTTCGAGGATTTTTGGAAAATGATGCTTCCGACGCTTCGCTTCCAAAAACACACCCGCTTGTACATAGAGCAGCCTCAAGGCTTTGAAGTTGGTGGGAAGGAGTGCCATGTTTGTCTTGTAGTGAACACTTTGATTCACTACATGGTGGAGCCAAGGCAAGAGCATTGGGTATCATCAAAATACATGCCCAGTCATTTATGAGGCACAATGGAGTATGGTTTGACATATCTTGGAGGTGGTGAAATGGCAAGCAATGTAGTAGACAGAAAGAGCACCTCAGTTTGTTGTTTTAGCTCAGGATCAATGATGTTATCTTGGTTCAACAAGAAGTAGTGTTCATGGCACTTAGTTTAATTGAGAGCAGAGATCACTTCATATAAGACAAGATAAAAATAACAGTGAAGCTCCAACATATTCCCATGGATTAGTAGGTAGCTGATATTCTGACCAAGCCCTTGGCAAAAGGGAAGTTTGAGGCATTAACCACTATGCTATGCAAAATGCTTTATAGTTATGGCCAAGCTCTCCTAAATTGAAATTACCCTTTAAGGAATGATAGTAGTAGGTAGTCAATTATCATCTTTAAGAAGAGAAACCTTCATTATCATATAAAATGTAGAATAATATTCTCATCTCCAAATTTCCTTGTGATTAGAACCAAAAGAATTATGACCACACTACTCTAGAATGCATTTGTTGACTGTTGAATCTCTTTAGTGACTGCCATTATGTTCAGGCCATGGTGTCGGACATGTTGAGACACGACTAGGGTAGATGTTGGATAAAGGGCCTAGTGGGGCTTATCCTGCTTCTTAGGTCATGACCTTAATATTCTCACACTTGAAGCATAGAATGAATGGATACAACACACAAAATAGATATTTGATATTGTAAATGAATGATGCTTGTACATAAATATTAAATACACACGTCTGATAAATCATGCCTTCTGGTAGAAAGGATGACTTATCATGATTACAATATTCATTAAACGGACATTATATCCTTATGCTTACTTGTCTATTAATATTCCAATATTACATAATGTGATAATATTCTCTAGGTATATTACAAGTCCTTGTTCCTAAAATTGCTTTGACTTCAGAGGATGGGCATAGAATTGTGATAAATCATACCTTCTGGTAGAAAGGATGACTTATCATGATTACAATATTCATTAAACAGACATTATATCCTTATGCTTACTTGTCTATTAATATTCCAATATTACATAATGTGATAATATTCTCTAGGTATATTACAAGTCCTTGTTCCTAAAATTGCTTTGACTTCAGAGAATGGGCATAGAATGGTCACTGGTGTGGTTCACTCTTGCTGGCAATGCATCGTTATGTGAGGACTTCTACAATTAGGCCATAGTCATGTCCTTTACTTGGTGGGACAGTCCCTAAGATCGTAGCGGGCTTAGTTAGAATAGTATTATTATTTGAATCTACACTTTCTATTTTATTTCTCCTATGTCATTTTGTACATAAATCATAGCATCCTTGATCACTCTTGATCAGCCACCTAAAGATGTATACCTTATTGTATTCTTAGGAGACTTGGTCAAACTTGATCTCCCCTATAGTTTTGTACTTTCATATATACATGGTACAATTAAGAGTGTACCCTATGCCTACATTGCAACAATCTCCAATGTTCTCATATGTGCAAACATGCTCTCCTGTCTTCTTGTGTGTGAGTATTCACATTATTGTTTTCTATTGGTATCAACTGTTACCAGAGCCTTAAGACTAAAGCTTCTCAAGATCTTTGCTATTCTGGTCTCCTTCGGGATTTTCTTCATACTCATGAGTTAAGTGAGGAACTTGCTCCATTTCTGGATAAATGAGAGGTAGTCATTTTATGAGAGGCAAGGGCCACAAATCCTGGGGTTTTTGCTTTACCATCTCGTTCGCAGTATCCATTTGCATTTATATCAAGATTTGGCAGAATACTGCAATTTCTTGCCAAGACCTTTGAGCAACTTGCAGCTGTGTTGACACAACCAATTGATGTTTTGACGGCTTTGACATGCAGGTACCATATTTTTGCTTGGATTTCCCTTCCCATTTGTTTCTGTCTTTCCATTGTTCTGTTTCCATAATTTTTCCAAAGCTGCGGGCCCTCATCTGGAATGTTCTTTTTCGCTGGTTTTTAGACCATTTTGCGATCAAACCTGCATATTGGGGTCATTCTGATCCATATAATGTAGTCATTCTGTTGATTGTACTTGCATAACAGGTGATTCCAATGGTTAAAACTGCGGAATGGATACACACTTTCAATTTTTCACTGGGATCCTTAATTCATGCTTGTAACCCATGGATCTATTCCCTTTTGCAATCTCAAGTTTCAACATGTTCAAGCATTTCCTATGTCCTATTACTCCCCGTAAACCTCCAATGACTCTGGAGACTCCTGAGACTTTGTATTTCATGCATGATGCTAGCATATATATCTGATTTTGTTAATCTGTAGAAACTGAAATCTACTTGAAATACCAGTAATTATTATTTTATTTAAATTTTAATCATTTCCTTGATGGCACGTTAAACTTTTAGGTTGAAAGTATTGAAGTCTCTTTCTCTCCTGATTTGTTGGTCTCATCCTTTTTCTCTTAGTTTTTGATGATTTGAAATGTCTAATTTTATCCTTGCCAATGGTAATATGTTTCTTGTTTGCAGGATTCAGACAATGAAATAATTGAACTACTTAAATGGTTGGCATCCTCTCAAGCTGCTGATGACTTGAATGCCGAAACGGGAGAAGGTGAAGAATTAGTTTTTTCTCAGATATGGCGTTCTGACAGCATAGAGAGGGTATTGGAGAGAGCTCATTCTGATTATGTGGATGTATCGCAGAAGGAATGTGAGGATATCCTTAATTCAATGCAGGATGTTGAAAAATTACAATGTACACAGCAAGGAAAGCATGTTGATCATTCAAGTGGACAAGTTGTCTCTGAGTTTTCTGATACTGTTTCTTCACCTGAAGATATGATTCCCCAATTGGACGGTACCGGGGATGACCTGGCAGGAAATCCTGAATCTACATCCGTGGCAAAGGAAAAGAAAGGAAGGAAGGATATAAAGGCTTTTTCAAATGCTTCTGACAATATTTCAAAGGGAGTCTCCTCGTCATCTTCTGGAGATGACATGGCTAGAACACGGGCATTATGGGGTTCATTGCCCTTAGCTACTAGTAGCAGAGTTCAAAAGGATTCAAGAGTTTTAGGGGAGCAAAATCGTTCCCTGAATTTGGAAAATCCAGCTAGAGTAAAGGAGCAGTCCTTAAGGGACCTAATGAGAAAAAAACGTAGTAGGAGGCCTGAAATATCTGAATCAAAATGTTCTATATCTCCAAAGAAAATGGCTATGGATAGGCAGATCCAGGATGATGTTCTTGTTAATTGTGAGGAGAATTTGAATATTTCAGAGAAGGGATGTCAAAAATATGGAAGCATGAACCAAGATCTCAGTGACCATGCTCCTGAACAATCCCATTTGTCAGTGGTTCGAGAAAATGGTGCCGTCATCCAGCCTTTTGAGTTGAAAAAATGCCCTGAAAAATATAGAAGTAAGGTGGCAAATGAAATCTTTTCTAGATATGGGGCCCTCCCTTTGGTGAAGCAAGGGACAATGGGCCATTCTGTAGAAACTCACATCGAAAAGCATTGTCAAGATTTCATAAGGGGTATTAGCAATGAAGAAAAACCAGCACATTTGGAAACAAGGAAAGTGGTTCAAGATGAAGTCTGGGATTGTAATGAACAGAAGCACAGAGAAGCTGACTCTGATATTATTCAAGAAGAGGCTGTGAAAGGGATTTGCAAGGACATGTGTAGTGAAAACCTTGAATTTGTTGATGTTACGACTGATAATCATCAAGAGTTGGCACCAGAAGAGTACAACAAAGGATCAGGTCCATTTACACTGATTCCGAAGGAATCAGTGACACACAGGAAAAATACTGGAGATTCGGTAGCATCTGAGGAAACAGAAGGAAAGGAAGAGCCTATATATCCAGGACTACAGACTGGCTTGATATATGCCAGTGGTAGTGGGGCCTCCATGACTTGCAGTAAATTTCCTTCAAGGACACAGTTCACAGATGTTCCAAATGAAAATCATTGCAGTTTTGAATTGAATTCTCATAGCATTAATTGGGAAAGTGATTATGATTTCAAGAAGAAAATGAGCCCTGATGCAAATCAGAGAAAATATTCAGAAGATGGATTGATTACTTTGGCTTTTAATAGTCGACCACCCACTAAGCAGCAGATACATTCTGGGGATCATTCTCTTACACCTGTTGAACATGGTGAACCTGACTATGGAAATGTGGAAGATACTGCAGGTGTGCCTATAGTGATAATGATATTGGTCTTTGAAGGTGTTATTATCATTGGTCTAATAAGCTATTGCTGGTTTAATAACTGTGTTAAGAGAACTGCTATTTCTATAACCTTATGTCAGCTATGCTTTCTGAAAAAAATGGACTAACGTATTTCCTTTCACGGTTCTACTTCTACTTACTTTGGGCATGCTTTTTGTATGTTTGAATGCATCTCATATGGCTGATTCTATATATATTGATATGCAAGATATTAGAATCATAACTTTTTTGTTCTTAGATCTGTTTGTTCCAATTTTTCAAAAAAAACTATAGTCATTACCATGTATAGGGGCCTTCCAATAGGCTTTATCCTCTCTCATTTTCGTTAAGATAAGATATTTTATTAATGTTCAATTAGTGAACATGAATGTAGGTCAATGGAATTGAAAAATACAACTAGCATGGATACCATGTGGGAGTGCAAGCACATCTCCTAGAGAATGAGTGCAAGCGCAGCTCATTGAATACTTGCAATCCATATGTCCTTTCCATATGGGTGCTGTTGTCGCTCAGATTGTATGGGCACCGCGACAACGCTCATGATGGGGGTTGTCACTTTGATCCCCACCCACTCTGTTCTAGTTGTCTCCCAACATCAGGCTATGGGGGTTAGTCCCTATGGAATGAGGTGAAGGAAAACAAGTTGGAAACCAACTTGTTTGGGAGACACGTATAAGTGGCCTAGCCACTTGGTTGAATTTAAGCAAGATTATTAGTTAGATTAGATTTCAAAGTATGAGACTAGTGCCTTAATGGAGTCACAAATTCTTGCTTATAGTAAATTGGAACCAAATGACTAGATGGACACTATGGTTGACTAACTTATATGATATGCAAGTCCTAAGACCTATGTGAGATGCAATGATCTTGGTTAGTTTTAATTATATGCCTAGTCTAAGTGTAACCTTTCCTTAACTCTTTTGAAGTTGGGCTCCAAGTTAGGTTGTGGGAAGGAGGCGAATAGGAAGTAGGCTAGGGCTTGATTAACGATACCTTTTGTTGTGCTCCTATCACTTGATGCCTCCGACGCTGCAGACACTTTGGCTCTGACGATTGCAAGGTCACTGTGTTAACCACCGAAGAGTTGCCAGGCCCATCAAGCTAGATGAGATGGGTTGCCCTATATTTCTATCAACCTAGCTTATGCTAGGAGGTAAGATTTAATGTAAGCTAGATCTAGAATGCTTATGCAAGAGATTGTGAGTGAGATTTTCTTGAATTAAGATTAATTAAGTTAAGTACTTATTGTAAATTGTCTTAAAGCAAGAGTACTTAACAATATTTAAGATACAATCTTAAGCAAGATAAATACTGAAAGATACAACTATAAACTTCAACAATATTCCACAAGATGCCAAATAACCAATGAACTTAAGATGCCAAATGCTTAAGATAAGCAATCAAGATATCGCGCTTCTTAAGATTATAACAATTATGAATTATCCAAGGATTTCCGTCAACTAGATTGCACAAGAAGACTTGGAACTTAATTGAAGGAGTGCCCTTAGCGCAAAATCTAGAATTTTTTTGTAAAACTTAGAGCAAGCCGCACAAGTGTTAGATCCTAATAATCAAATCAGGGGTATCACTTCAGAAAATTCATTGTTCATTAATATTATGACAGCAGTGAGGAATATAACAATTATGAATTATCCAATGATTTCCGCCGACTAGATTCCACAAGGTCAAAGACTTGGAACTTAATTGAAGGAGTGCCCTTAGCGCAAAATCTAGATTTTTTTTGTAGAACTTAGAGCGAGCCACACAAGTGTTAGATCCTAATAATCAAATCAGGGGCATCACTTCAGAAAATTCATTGTTCATTAATGTTATGACAGCAGTGAGGAAATGCTAAATGAACAATGCTTATGCCTGCCCAATATCACAAAAAATATGCCCAATTATCAAACAAATTTAGTTAACTGAAAAATCAGTTGTATTAGGGCCTTTAAGGTATGCTTTCAGCAAATTTCTTAGTTCGGAAATATTTATTACAGCAGCAAGTAGATGATAGATCAACACACTAATGATACCAAAATCAATGCCCAAGATGCCTAAAAATAGTAAAAATTCACCAAACTTGGAAAAATCAATTTTTAGGGCTATTAAAGGGTATGATTCAGAAAAATTTCAAAACTGATATGCTTGTTACAACAGTGAAACAGTGATAGATCAACAAGCTAGTCAAGCTTAAGACAATGCCCAATATGTCTAAAAATAACAAAAATTCACCGCAACTGAAATTTTTTAGATTTTTTGACCTTAATTAAGTGTGCGCTTCGGAAATTTCAGATTTGTAATTTTCAGTATGCAGTAAATTCCAGGAAGCATAAAAGTTAGATTTAGGCCAAATCCAAGATGCCCAAGTGGCCAAAACTCATGAAAATTTAGATTTTACGATTTTAAGTGATTTTGACCATTAAACATGTGAGTTTAGGGTTTAATTCTTACGGATTTAATTGCTGTAATAAAACAGAAGTGAAACTAGGGTTTAAAGGTCAAACCTTAGGCCCAAGGCCTTGAAGATCCCTTGGTCAAAACCTAAGTTGCTGGAAATGCCTAGGAAAAGGCTTGAAACACTGTTCGCTGAATTAGAAATAGATTCTGGTACGAAATGGTATGAATACGACACAAACATATTTTTGGCGTTTTTATAATTTTGGAAACGACATTTTCGTTTTCTCTGGTGTTTTGGATTTTTTTGAATGTTTTTGATCCGTTTCCAGAAATCTTGATACAGATCCGATAAAATCGTGATCCTTATCCAGATTTCTGGAAACATATCACACAAATCTTAGTCGGGAACGCCTATTTTTATGCACATTTAAACGCAAATCGTGATAGGTTATAACAAAAATTGTTTTATGTTTTAACTTTTATTCATTCGCATTCATCACTATCACGCCGTCGCATTGCGTTGGCGCAGGAGGAGTTGGTTCACAACGCCGTCGCATTGTGTTGGAGCAGGGAGAGTCTTGACTCTTGAGCAGGAGGAGTCTTGGAGCATGGAGGCTGGAGCTTGAGGAGTCTTGACTCGTTGCTGGTCTGGTAGGAGAAAAACCGTTATCTCTGTTTTAGCAAAAATCATCAAACCATTATCTATGTTTTAGCAAAAATGGCTGCTATCTTAGTATCTGCTTCTAGTTTATGAAAGTCCAGTACATTGGACACAATAATGCAAAAATAGAGATGAGAATATTCCTTTTTCACCTCATGTGGCCATTCCTTTTTAATTTTTACTTCCCTACCATGAGCTATTGGTTCTTTAGTCTTCTTGTGTTGTAAATCAGAGTTTAAATCTTTCTTTATGGTGCCAACATCTTCATCCTCAGTACCTTAAGGAATCTTGGAGCTTTGAATAATTCTATGGGATCTCCACATGTTATTCCAAGGAATATTTCAACAAAGTGATGCTCCAAAATTCCAAATTTGTGGGATGAAAGTTAGAAACTCCACCTTTTGCATCTATACCTAGACAAAAAAGTTCTGCATTACAAATCTGCAATACATCACTTCAGAAATATCCTAAACAGATGACACTAAGTCCCCAAGTCGTCTACCTTACTATATTTATTGGGACTTAGTGTGCTTAGGGAATACAATGAGAGAAAGCACTGTAAGGTGACAATGGTGACCTTTCTAAGTTTCTTGTGGGGTTCTACTTGATGGGAATTTAAATCATAGGTAAATTACAAGTGGTAATAGGCTGAATCAAATCAATATTTTCATGTCTAGTACATTCTAAGAGCATCTTACCAAACTTATCATTGGAGCATCTTACCAAACTTATCAAGAATAATCTTACCAGACTTTTTATTGCAGCATCTTACCAAACTTTTACTTTTAATAATGATTGTTCTTTTTCAAGGCTTGTAAGTTTGTAACTTGGTTTGAAATACATATTTGTCAATTTTATTTTATAGTTTCATTTACATCATCATCATCATTCATGGCAACTTAAAGTTCAACCATTCGTGAGGCAGAGGAAGTGGAACATGAAATTGAATCCCCCCCAAAAGTTGATCCAAAGTCACCACTTTGGAAAAATGTAACTACTGTTGGGAAGATCCAAGGAGGGGGGTGATTGACATGGGTTTGCAGTGATTGTAAAAAGGAGTATAAGGGATCATACACACAGGTTAAAGTACATTTACTTGTGTTAAAAAGCAAAAGGGGTTCGAATATGCAGTGGCCCACCTAAAGAGATTGGGACAGATGGAAATGGTTTAAGCAAGACAAAACTTGCAAAATATTAGAAAGAGCAAGACGAGGCAAATGCTAAAGCAAATGAGGTAAATCCTGCCTCTCAATTAAAACACCCAACAAGGTTGGGAGCATCTTCATCAAAGCCTCCACTTCATTCTCATGGAATTGTTGGTTCAAAGCGGTTTATTTTGGGACCACTTGAAAGGAGTTTTAACAATGATGCTCGAGAGACGACAATTGCAGCTATAGGTCAATGCATTTATGCAAATGGCCTTTCCTTTAACCTTGTGTGATCTCCTTACTTGGCAAAGATGATAAAAATAGTGAATGAAGCCCCAAAAGGATTCAAGAGCCCTGGATATGAGAAGGTCCGCATCACAATGTTGAGTGTTGAAAAGCTAGATTTGGAGGCTATATTAAGCCCCATTCGTAATTCATGGCGCATTTAAGGGGTTTCCATCATTTCTGATGGATGGAAAGATCAAAGGAATAAGCCTTTGATCAATGTGATCACTCAAAGCCCAAAGGGGGCAATGTTTTTAAAGGCAATGGATTGTCAGGGGCAGATGAAAGATTCTCAATTCTTTGCTGACATCATGATTGAAGCAATTGAATTGGTAGGGCTAGAAAATGTTGTCCAGGTAATAACTAACAATGCAACATTGTGTAGCCCAACATGCCTAATTATTGAAGGCAAATATGAACACATCTTTTGGACCCCTTGTGCTGTACATCCATTGAACCTCATGTTGAGCAAGATGGAGATGCAAATTGAGTGGATTAGAGTTATTTTTGAAGAGGCAAAAGAAATTCAAGCATTCATCACAAACCACTACATGTCCCAAGGCATCTACATGGAATTTGCGAAGTTGGAGCTCCTTAAGGTACCTAAACTTTAAAGTTTATCTCATAAATTCTAATTTCCATGACTCTAAATTCAAATATGTAAATTGGATTCTCAAATGTCATGATTCGTGAATCATAATAGTTATTCAATCAATTATGATTTTTAATTTATTGAAACATTGGCAATTTGGCACTTCCAGGTTGCTGAGACTTGATTTTCTTCTCACATCATAGTATTAACAAGGCTTATGCAGTTGAAAGACGCATTACAATCAATGTTATGCAGTTCTCTTTGGAATCAATGGAGGCAATTTCGTTCAGATAGAGCACAAGTAGTGAAAAAGTTGGTTGTTGATGATGAATGGTGGGATAAGGTGAAGTACCTCTTGGCATTTACTAAGCCAATTGTGGATTTGCTTCGTATGTTTGACACAAATATGCCTAATTTGGGAGAGGTGTATGAGGGCATTGATTTCATGATAGAGAAGATAAGGGTGATTATAAATGCTAGGGAGAATGAGCCATATGAATTATTTTACAGAGAAGTAAAATATATGTTGACCAAAAGGTGGAACAAGATGACCATCCCATTGCACCTTTCGGCTTATGTAGTGAATCCAAAATATTATGCTGCAAAGTTGCTAAGCGATCGAGAAAGAACTGCGCCAAGCAAAGACCCAGAAGTCTCACAAGGATTTAAAAATCAACACAGGGCATCAGAAGCAAATTATACAAGAACTAATGCTGCTGGTAAAAAATATGGAGACCAATCAAACTAATTATGCCAATGATGTGAAAACTTTATGCACCCACCTGGAAAAACGTAATAAGGAGATGGAGATCATGAAAATTAAACACTCTCATTACATAACCGACATGCAAAATCAACATGCTAAGGAAATTGAGGCCACTAAAACTAATCATGACACAGAAATTAGTTTTATGCAAAGCAAGTTATCAGGGTTAGAGGAAAATATGACGACCATGCAAGCAAATCATAAGAAAGAGATAAACTTTATGCAGCATTGCTTGATGACCATAAAGGAAAAGGACGATAAGTTAATAAAAGATATGGAAGCTAATCAGATATGTCTTCAGAATAAGTTATTGACCATGGAAGAAGACCATGCTAGGGAAATTAGTGCTATAAAGGTTGAACACTCTAGTCGGATAGATGCCATCAAAATACAGGTTCAAAAATTTCAACAGTGGTCAGAGGGTGAAAAAAACTAGGGAATGTCAATAGATCAGAAGCCTCATTATCTGCTACAACAAGCTCCCTCTTATTATGAGGTCCTTTGTTCCATTGAAAAGTGGATAAATGAAGGTGACTTGGATAAAAGGGAAATTAATAATCAGGTTGATGCTCACACGGTTAATCCACCAGTCATAGAAGATCAAGTTATAACTCATGGCACCTGTGAGATTGATCCATCATCCTTTATAGGGCAGATGCAGAATGAAGAAAGACATGTCACACATATCTTACATACTTCATCTGAGAGCTTTGAAGCAGAAAGTTCCACGTCATCAGTGATACAGCTTGCCACAAAGAAAAAACGCAAAAAAAAGAGAACGAGAAGAAGATTTGATGCATCAGACGACCGTGAGTAGCTTGATTTTCAGATAGGAGAAAGTCCTATCGTATGCAAAATTGGACATGGCACATCCGACAAGCAGCCGACAGATTTGCTTGAAAGCAGGCAAATGCTCAGTATACACTATATTGAACACATCTGATGCCATGGGGCATCCTCTATATTTCTAACCCTACTCCTTATTTTTCAGCATTTTCAATTCTGTTTTAGGATTAGATTTAATTTTTCATGTTGTTAGACTAGTTAATAAAAGAAGAGCTTCTATCTTTCATGTGCTTAATTTTATATGATGATTCTTGAATGGACGCTACTTATTTCTGTTGTGTGTTGCGTGGATGCAGATTCTGGATTCTCACATTCCTGCAGTGCAACAACATGTCCCCAAGTAGAGCCAGAGGTTGACCACTACGTCTCAACTTCCCATAGCAGTGCACCCCCCTTTTTTCGCAAAAAGGATAGCGCTTAATCGACATGTCCGTGCCATTCGAAAATCATCGTCGACCTGATCATGTTATGTTGTAAACCCAGTCTGTATGTGTGAATTGTAAATAATCTTAGCAGAGTTGAGTCATGTATGTAAATTGCCTAGGTGGACCTAATTTTTTAGTGATATTCTACGTTCTTGAAGGTTTTTTGTCTCACGGATCCATGATTGGCAGAGTTTTCTTTCAGCCTAACCCCAAAGCCAGAATGAATTTTTTCATTAGAATCTTAGGGGAATCTTAGTCCGTTGATCTGCTAGATTATAGTTGTGTCGCAGAACTGGGTGGTCTATGAGGGTCTATGTCAAATGGGTTTTCCCCCTTGAGATGTAAAAAAGTCATGATGTAAAGTGTCTTGAGGGTTAGAAAATGTTTTTCCCCTCATAAGTCCCAAGTCCTAGGTCCTAGGTGATTTTTCCGAAGGCTAAGTTCAAGGATCCAAAAATAAAAATATAAAAAATTAAAGATATAAATATAAAAAAAAAATAAAAATTAAAAAAAAAAACTAAAAAAATAAAAAAAATATAGAACAATAATAATAAAAAAAATAAAAATAAAATAAAATAAAATTATAAAATAAATTAAAAAATAAATAAATATTAAAAAATAAAATAAAATAATAATAAGTGAAATTTTTGAGTAAATAAATGCAGAATTTTAATTGTTTAATATATTAAAATGCATCTAAAAATTCGACGGATGAGATTAAAAGAAATCTTGATCCTCATTGACGGTCGAGATTAGTTTGACATGGATCACTCGAACTAGCTGTTGGGAAATTTTCCTTTAAATAGGGTGCTAGGGATCATTTGAGATCAGATTAGATCTGAGAGTCGGGTGCTAAAGAAAGCTCTCTTGTAGTCAGTTTTTTGTGCAATAAAGAAAGACTTTGAGGTTAAAAATCTTGCTGGTGTTACTCTTATGGAAATGCTGTAAGATCTTTTATTTTTCTGCATAATTTTATTTTCAGTCATCGATAATAGCTTGATGAAGATTGATTCAGGCACAGGTATCTTGTCTGATCTTTGGGGTTTGAATGATAGTTTAGATTCTGAAAAATAATGGCAGGTATCTCCATTTGATCTGGATTTCGCTATTGTTTTTTCCCTCTATGTTGATGGTTGATTTTAAGCTGTGCAGGAAATCTTAGTTTACCGGGCGTTAGGGGAAGTTCTCGACTGAACCAGCCAACTCCCGGATTGTGTTTTCTGAAAGAGCCTAGCCAGTTCTTGATCCTGAGCTTATCATTTGAGATTTTTTATGAATGCATGAAGGGTTTTCTGAAGCATCTCACATTAAATTTAAATTCTGAAAATATTACTGTGGATTATTGACAAATCTCGCTGTTTAAGAGTCGAAAATCTGTAAATATTGTAAATTTTTAGCCGGTTTTAGGGTTTTCAGTTTTGTTTCTGGCACATTTTACTTGGTGTTCTGCTTTTGCCATTGCAGGTTGCAGGTACAGGTTTTGTGAAATTTTTTCAGGGTTTCCATCAGGCAATCTAGAGCAGGGAAGATTTAAAATTTTGATCAAGTATCTGGACTACGGGGGCTACAGTTTTTCGCTGCTGTCAATGCAGCAGCCATTCAAATCGAATTTCGATGCTCTTGCATCCCAGTCTTCACACTTCATCTTTTCCTTGAACCTTCATGCAGCAACCTGCTCCAAATCATTACGCAACAGCCATTACATTTCAGATCTGCACACAATCTCAACTCTCGTACGCTTCTCCAAACCTGAAATACATTGCTCACGCTTTCTATTTCTCCTGCGTGTTCCTTTGGAGTTGCGTTTCCTTCAAGCATTTCGCTCCCTTCCCTGCCTTCAGCAATCCTTTACTCTAAATTTGCCATCACTTCCCTCATCTCCACCTGCAAATACAAAGAAACCTGCAAACAAAACAAAAAAATAAA
>APFE030133775.1:224462-255289 GCA_000404065.3 Pinus taeda
CCTCGTGTCTCCCAACCCAACTGGTCCACAGTTGGTCATCCATTGTCCCATAGGGTCTACCCCCCTTAGCCGCGGGAGACAGGCTTAAACGGAGAGATCGGGGATCAGGGTGATAGCCCCCGGTCTGAGCGTTGTCGTGACAATCTATGCGACAACAGGCCCCAATTTTGCGAATTTTAAATCAAACCCGAACTGGCTTGGGAATTGTTATCACACAACTCTGTGTCTACAAGCCTGCATGACACTTTTAGACAGTCAATCCTGTCAGAATTGAAAGTCTCTTCGTTCGGATTGGTGTTTTTCAGTCTCAGGGGGGTATCCCTAGATGATGTATGCTGTCATTCACTTAATATTCTTGTGCTAAACTTCAATTTGATTAGCATACAACAAAGTTCCACTTTTGACTTGCTGATGATCAATCAAAAGTGAAGTAATACTTTAAATAAAATTTGTACAGGTTGAAATCAAATTTCTAAACATAACAGTGGCAATGAAATTGAATGTGATGGAAGAAACGAATGTGCGCCTCAAGTGAATAATTCAAAACAAGTGCACTTCAATAAACCATCACAATGCATAAAAAATTATTGAATGGGGCTCCAGTACTTTCAAAGAGTTAGAATCAGACATAATTGAATAAAATCACAGATTGAGATTACCCAAGAAGTTGGTTGCACCATAATGAGTAGTAGATGACAGGCTGCCATGAATTCGTTCACTTGTGGTGGAGGTAGTGGTCTGAGAGGCTAGAGCATAGAAAAGTGAGATCTCCGCTGCTACCAAAGCATCTAAGAAAAAATGTCCAACCCTTGTACTGCTTCTTTGAAATGCCTATATAGCAAATTATTTCCTCGTGAAAGACCTAGTCAACCGGGTTGTTGAAGAGGGAAAGAAAGCCAGGAAAGGCCAAAAATCTGTGTGCACAGTTAGTTTTTTTGCTTTAAAATGCTTTGCCTTTCTTTGGTTTGATTTTTTGCTGTTTACCCATTCTTCACTGACTTTTCGCAACAGAATCTGCAAGTAGAGTTGTTTACTTTATGAACTTGATTCATTGAATTTGGAACTTGAGGAAGAAGTTGAACTAATGCTGAGGTACTAGCTGCTTTGTAAGTTTACACTCATTTTTCATTAAAACTTTCTTTTACTACTGTTTCTATAATTCATAAATCAACCTTTTACAATCTCATTCTTCAACCAGCCTTTCTCTTCTTCACTTATTTTTTCAAATAAAAAGTCTTCAAACATTGCTGTCTACCTTATCAGCTTGATTTATTTAATATGGAACATGAGGAAGAGGTCAAACTAGTGCTAATACACTTGCTAATTTATATCCCTTTCCACCCAAGTAAATAGTTTTCATTTCTGTCTTTACAAAACCTTCAATTGGCCTTTCAATTTCTCAAAATCAGCAAGTCCCTTCTCTTGACGGAATCCTCTTTTCCTTACTCTTTTATTTTCTTCCTTGAACAGACTGCAAACAATGTTTGTTTGAAGGCAAATTGCTGGGTAAGTCATCATTCTACTCTTATCTCATGCATAACCACATAACTAGTACTGTTACGTCAGATCCACAGGAAATATGGCTTCAAGTGATATACTGTTATCTGTTAGGTACACTATTGAGGCTTAACCTTATGCACGTTCATTTAAGGTAAAGGATTCAGCATAGACCTTTCCTTTTGCATCACAGCTTTAACAGCACAAGTACCAAGATGTTGAAACAAAACTGAAATTGATTGTGTTTGCCAAAGTTTCTTACTGCTGCAATATGTCTAATTCTAACAGGCCACTATGAATTTTGGGCATGATTACCTCCTGTACAATCATTTTCCCTTTACAAAACATGTGATAAATAGATAAAGTTCAGAGCTTATGGATGCCAATGATTTGACATTTAAAATAGATACTTAGTGAGTTTTTAAAAATCATTCATTTATCCTGTCAAACGGTAAAGTTGGGTGTTGGTTCCTTGCGGCCTTTCATAGATCAAAACCACATGACTTGCTGAAATATATCTACTGAATTCTTGTCCTTCAATACCAGTTAAAGGATCTGTTGGTGGTTAAATTTCTTTCCAAGGAGATTCCCAAAGCTTCCATTTAGCCCGGCTCTTACTAGAGATGCTAATACAAGGAATACTTGGTTATGCTTAGTTGTGTTACTTCCTTTCATCTTTTCTTCATTTTTAGGTATCTCTTATGTCCAGGACTTGAGGAAATGACACTGGTTTCAATTTCCAGAGTTATGCAAAATATATGAAGTGCTAAACCTTCCTTTATCTTGACATTTGTTGTTTTTCAAAATACTGTTGGACCTCCCACATTCAAAATCTTCCATCACCTAACTTGATTAGTATGCTGCCACTTCTCCTGTACCTAAGGTGTTGTTCTCTGGGTGGATAATGTGTATGATGCTTCCCTGCACCTGTGTCCTGGTTTCTATTGATGTTACATGGCTCAAATGGCCTATGTGTTCTCCTTTAGTGTGCCCTGCTCCTTTCCTCCACTTACTGACATGAATTATTTTTGGAAAAAGAATAATGAAATCTCAACGAATGAGGTCAAATGGGCCTTAGCTAAATCCTTTTGGCCAAAACACAAAATCTGCTTTCTTTGCTTCACTTATTGAATGATAATGTCAACAAAATCCACTTTTCCCATCTCCTTCATGAAATGGAAAAATCTTGCTTTTCCTCTAGCTTTGCTCATGAAGATATTTAGTAAATGCTCCCTTTTTTTCATTAAAACAGTTTGATCCTTTCCATGTGATTAAATAATTAATTGAAAATCAATAATTTAATCATTTCACAATTTATGACTTCGAAGTCCTAATCTTTGAAAATTTACCTAGAGATTTGATTTAGATGCACGGCAAGTGTCGGCTTAAGACAGAAGCCAGTGACAAAGATGGTACTCAACTCATCACTTTTCTATGTAAAGGAAGCTCACATGTTTGTTGGTAATTTGGTCAGCCCACAAAGCAAATTGAGACAGCTGTCCCGAGATCTTTTATTATCTCCAACTATCCTTTTGATGATGCGGATAAAGTTCTCGTTATTGGACTCTGCCAAACTGTTCCCCTGAGGATAATAATTGGCTGAATGAGCTATTGTAATGTTGTACTAGGAACAAAATGTCATCAACTCTGCTGAGGGGAAGACACTAGCATTGTCAGTGGTGATCTTGTTAGGTACCCCAAACTGTGTGATAATGCTTTCCTCAAGGAATTTGAGAATAGGTGCACTGGAATAAATTTCAAAGGCACTGTTTCTACCCATCTGGTGAAATAATCTATGGTCGTGTGTATCCAACCGAATCCATTGCTAGAATTCTTGCTGAAACTGACCAATAAAGTCGAGCCCCCATTGTTGGAATGGGGCTTGAGCCTTGAACTATAACAAGATCAAGAGGCAATCCTGGAAATTTGGGTTTGCCTTTGAAGCATGGACAAGGATCACATGCATGCACATAAGTGTGTGTGTTGGCAAACAAGTTGGGCCAATAGTAACCTGCTCGCATGATTTTGTGTGCAGTGGTTCTCACTGAAAAATGCCCACCGGATGAACCTGTATGCAATTCCTGCAAAAGATCTTTGGACTTAGGTGGATCAACACATTTGAGGATAACAATCTGTTATGAATATAATTTATATAAAAATAATAAAATTAATGTAACCAATAATAATCATAATAAGGTTAACTAAATAGACATTAGTAATGAAAAGACACGTCTTAAAGACATGACCAATCATGAAGAAACACTTGCCTAGGTATATAAGCATACCTCATTTGTAACATTCACATTATCTCATCAGTTCTTTTATATGAAGTCAATATACAATTACTTGTCTTACAATGGATGTCTTTGTTTTCAAAGTATTTTGAAGATTATTGCTGCGTATACGAATCTTGTTCGTTACATTGGTATTAGAGAATTCTTTTGAGTATACAAACTTTGTTTGTTACATTGGTATCAGAGCATTCCTTTGAGTATACGAACTTTGTTCATAACATTGGTATTAGAGCGAGTGTGATTTGGCCTTTGACCATTAACCTTTCGTCAACTTTGTTGTTGTGTGATTGAAGCGTTTTGCTACACAATTTTTGGAGTTTCTTCGTTCATTGATTTCGCTAGAGGCCCTTGGACATTTTAAAAGAAAAAAAAAGTCATATATTATTTAAAAAAAAGAAGAGGAAAAGACACTATAAAAAAAAGAAAAAGAAAAAGAAAAAGAAGAAGAAAGAAAAAAAGGAGTGTATATAATATATATATAAATAATAATATAATAATATAGAAAAGAAAAAAAAACATAGTTAAAAAATAAATTTAAATAGATAAATAAAAATAATAAAAATAAAACAAATAAATAAAACCAAAGCTGCACCACCGCCCTGTCCATGACATTCTGCCAAAAAGCCTCGGCGGCGGAATGTTTTCCACGATAGCCGTCAGAAGCCTCGCCATTAGAACATTCTACATGATCATCGAACGAGTCATGGTCACCTAGCTGTTGCACGCTGCCCCACAATCATGACGGATCACAGGCGACGGTTAGTTGTAGGCCGCACCCACTTGTTCCAGCCACCACCACACCGCTTTCCAAAATGCCACAGACGTACAACCATTGAGCACCACCACACTGCTTTCCAAAGTGCCACAGACGTACAACCATTGAGCACCACCACAGTTGCCACCATTGTGAAAATTTGCCAACACCACACTATCTGCAGTTGCACCCCCATCACCTGCCCAACAAATTCAAAGGCATAATCGCTTTATTTCAATGATTAAATGCATTCCGTACAAACATAACCGCTTTCTTATAAACCGTTTCAATGTGTTTATACAAATCTGAGGTGCAATGTCATAATATTAAGTCTTAAAGACAGGTTTATTGAAGAAGGGTTATTTTAAAGGTTTTGAAAAATCATAAAGCCTTTTAACAGCAAGGGCATTAATAAAGAATTCGTGTTAAACAAACTACAAAGGTACCATTAAGATTTAAAAAAGAAGGGTTAAGCGTACTTTTATATATATATATATGAAGGAAATATTTTAAATGATATTTAAGATACATAACTTTATTATATTGTGGAGAAGTGATTCTCCCATATGAAGAACATAAATTCCTCGGTCAAAGTATCGTTGACGTTATTTTCGACGAACAAAATAAATTCTAGTTCGAAAATAAGGAAGGGTTATTTCAAGGTTTTGAAAAATCATAAAGCCTTTTAAAAGCAAGGGCATTAATAAAGAATTCGTGTTAAACAAACTACAAAGGTACCATTAAGATTTAAAAAAGAAGAAGGGTTAAGCATACTTTTATTAAATTATATATATATATATATATATATGAAGGGAATATTTTAAATGGTATTTAAGATACGAGACTTTATTATAATGTGGAGAAGTGGTTCTCCCATATGAAGAACATAAATTCCTTGGTCAAAGTAGCATTGACGTTATTTTCGATAAACAAAATAAAGTCTAGTTCAAAAATGATGAAGGAAGAAAAAATGGAGATCAATGATGGAAGATTTTCTAAAACTGTTATGATGTGTTAATGCACTATTTAAAATCAAAGGATCATTTGTAGGAAGGGATGTTATAATCTCTATTGATTTTATTCAAGATAATAATTAAGTTAGTATTGAATGGCTAACCAATTAGTAATCCCTGAATCTAACATAATTGAAATGATGGATTCGATGAATAATAAACAATATAACATAAACAATCTACAACTAAACATTGAAGACTATATTTTTGTCTCGCAATTCTCTGTCAAAACCTTATTTTGCGACAATAGTGATATAATTCTGGGTTCACCCTGGATGGAAACTCTAGGGTCCTTCATCCTAAATACAAAAAGGAAACTTTTGAAATTTTCATACAAAAGAAAAACACTACAGGATGTTACATTGAAGCCGAATTCAGTAACACTAGAAGACATACAAGATATCTCAAAAATAATTTCTCAAGAAAGTAAAAACGTGATACAAAATATGCATAGAGAAGTTAACAAAATCGCGGTTGACAAAAATGAAGAAGTTACTTGCCTCAAGGACCACAACAAAAATTTATTGATGCAAATTAAAAAAACTTAAAAATGTCAAGAAATCCTTGAAAAACAAACTAGAATAACTCAAAATGAAAGATGTATCGAAGTCTTCAGATGTAACCATCCAAGTTGAACAAAAAAGAATGAATACCGAGCCAGTGAATATCAGAACTCAAGAAGATGACAACCTAGTTGAAGGGAAATCATATTTAGATGTTGTAGTTCAAACGATGAAAACTCCAAGTGAAGATTTTGTAACCAATTCAACAACATCAAAATCTGGAGTAAATCAAAATATTGCCACACACATGATAAAGGAAAGACAAACCAAAAGAACTCCTTATCTACATCCAAATCACAAGAACAAACATCTCAATCTATCTATGAATATGTATTACTTAGAGCATAAACAACAAACCTATGTTCCAAGGAATATTGAAATGTTGATTTGGGGTAGCATCGATGTGCTCTAGCCATGAAAATTGGTGGAGAGGCTAAAGCACGCGAGATCTTCAAGACTCAGAAATGGTTTGAGGAAATTCTACCCGTTGAAGGAGATATTAAAATAATTAATATTTTGAATGGGTTACTAAGTCTAAACTTAGGAAAATAAAAATATTAATGGGTATTAATATAAAACTGTGTTAGGGTAGATTTGATTTGAATCAACACGGAGATGGGGTTAGGGTTGCGAGGTGGTTTCCGTTCACAGGCTTCAGGGAAAGCAACTCACCTCCATAGTCAGCCCCCTTAATAGTCATACCTCCCTGCGACTCTCGTAACCATCATCGCAACTGCTTACGGGCTCTGTCAATTAGTTAGGTGTTTGCCCTTCGGCGGTTTCGGTCTTTCTCACCGACATTACCTGTTCTCTTGCATCAAACCTGCAGGTAGCTGTCAGCTAGTTGGATTGACAGTTATGGAGGATCTTCTTGATTATTTTGCAGACCTTTTGTAGGATTTGCCCATTTGGACACATACCAGGACCACTACGGAGGGTTTTTTCACATTTGACTATGAACTCTTTGAGGAAGTAGAAGCCCTCCCCTTTTTATCGGTCCATTTCCCGACCTCTTATACCTTCCATCTCGCTCCTTGAAGGTGCATTTGCTATCCAAGAGTTCATCTCCCCCCCCTTCTTGTCGCATTCTTTGGCTTTGGATGAGCCTTCTCATCGTCTGGGGGAGCAAACCTTAGGGGCAGTCTCCGGTCCATATCCCTCTTCGGCCGGATTAAACGAACTCTCAGATGTCCAACATTTGAATACTGCATTACAGGCGCTCGCCATGTTTGCACCATCGGCCTCGGTGGCTCCACCACTTGGCAATTTTATGGGCATCGGCTCTATTCCTAGCTTTTTCGACTCCATCCTGGCGAAGAACACATCTGCAGCTAGGGTTTCTTCCTCTCAGGCGGTTGCACACCCTATTGGGGTTTCTGAAGTTTCGGGCAACAGAGCCAGAGGGGTTTCTAAAAGGAAATGGTGCCTTCAACTCTGGAGCAGCGAGACTTTCCTCAAGCTATCAGAGGATATACCGCTTCTTGAATCTGTGGACTTGGCGGAGAAGGTCCTTGTGGGACGAGTTCGTGGCAGACACTATAGTATGGAGCGTCTACAGAAATGGACGATGGAAGTTTGGGGCCAACATATGGCGGAACCCCCTAGAGTACAAACGTTTGTCAAGGGATGGTTCGCATTGAGATTCAGCGGCTTGGCCCATACCAACTGGGTTCTCTCTACTGTTTGGCACATAGACCAAGCCCCCGTGCTTCTCCAGCAAAGGATGCCAATGTTCAACCCCGAGCTGGAAAGGGTTGATGTTGGGCCAATCTGGGTACGTGTCCTAGGGTTGCCCTTTCATTTCTAGACGGAAGATGTCTTTAAGCGAATTGGGGATGCTATGGGAACTTACCTCACTTAAAACGCCTCCTTTCAGACTACAGGGTGTATGGCATTTGCTAGAATCTTGGTACATCTAGACCTCACAAATGGATTACTGGAACACATAAACATTCAATGGAGGAATGTTACAAGGAGACAGATATTGGATTACAAAGGAGTCCCCTTCAGATGCAGGCGATGCCATAAAGTGGGGCATCTCTTCAAGGATTGCCCACTTAATGGTGGGAAGCTCAGGAGGACAAATAGAGAGGATCCATAGAAATTATTGGAGTAGTTGACACAAGTGCATGAGGAACTGGTACTGGAGGAACAACCTCGAGTATCTGAGGAACAGCCTTAGAATACAGTATCCTCCATTGGGAGAACATTTGCACAACATGGCACTGAGGAGATGGCTTTGGCACCTGCACAGACCACCCAGAAGAAGCGAGGTAGGCCTCCTCACCGTCCTCCTCCCCCGCGTCCTGAACAATCCATGGCGGCCTCCGGAGACTCCAATACATTAGGTAAGAATTTCACTCATTCTGTACCCATGTACCCTTGCATTGCTTCTCTAATATTCATGATATCTCATTATCTGGACTTTCTTTGGGTTCGAGCTCGGCAATTTCTTTGGCTGCCACATCTCAAATTGATTGTGCTATAGCTCCCCCTCGCCCTACCATCTCATTCACCCCCTCCTCTCTGTTGGTTCCCCCACTCCGGCACCCTCAATCTCCACGCCGACTCCTCCTGCAATTGGGTATCACACTCGTTCAAAGGCTAGGAAACAGGCGTTGGATCATGTCGGTCTCGATATTATCCCCTCCACTCCCCCTCCTAAGCTTCACTGAGGTCGACCCTCTTCCCTCTCTATTGCTCAATCACAGGCGGATGATGAAATTGCTTTGGGTATATAGTCCACTATTCACGGGGTCCTTAGAGCCAGAGAAACCCCCTCCGAACCTCCGACATGAAGATTTTGTCCTTCAATTGTAGAGGGCTTGCTAGGCCTGAGAAAAAATTAGCACTCTGTTGGTTAATCTACTCTGACTCGCTGGACCTCATCTTTTTATAGGAAACCCTCGGTCCTGTTGTTGATATTACTTGCACACTTGAGCATATTCTACATGGGTGGAAATTCACTAGACTGGATGCCCATGGTAGATCTGGGGGACTAGCCTTGGGATATAATTCCCGTTCTATCAATCTACTCAATTGCTGGGGAGGGGCTGGTCATATTGGAGCAGATATACATACCGCCGACCTAAGTATGATATTTAGAATCTTCAACATATATGGGCCTTGCCAAAACATGCCTGAATTTTGGGAACATCTCCTAGGTTCGGATTTGTTTACTGTTGATCATCTAATTCTTGGAGGAGATCTCAATTTCTCCATAGGACACTCAAAGTCCTGTGGTCATCGTGCTCAGAGAGATTCTCTCTTAGATTTTTTCTTTGCCACTTTGGAATTACACCACCTGATCGACATTCCTTCTCCCAAGATTCAAGCCACCTGGAGAAATAATCGGACAGGAGGGAATGGGTTGGCTAGACGATTGGACCACTTCTTAGTCAAAGAAAATGTTCTGGATTTGGGTCTTCATATCAGACAATGTGTTGGATCAAGGGGGATCTTGGACCATCTGCCTATTTACATGGAAATTGGTGGAGGCAGAGCAAAACCCAAGGGACCATATAAATTCTGCTCTGCCTAAGGAAGCCTCATATATTAGAATGGTTATAGAATTCTAGAAAGCAAATCCACCTTGGGCAGGGGGAAATATCACAGTGGGCTTCATTAATAACTTCATAGAGCTGAAGAAATTGTCAAAAAACTGGGCACATCATAAAAGAACTCATGATGATCTCACTTTGCGACAAATTGAATGCGAGTTGGAAAATTTTGAAAATGATCTTGGTGGATTATACAGTTCAGAGGAACATAAGGAGAAGATCACATCCCTCTACACTGCTCGAAGTAAAATTCTTAAGGACAGAGAAGAACCCTGGAGGCTGAGAAGCAGGGCTATTTGGATGCAGGAAGGGGATGCAAATACCAAATTTTACCATAACTTCGCCAATGGGAGGAAGGCAATTAATACTATGTGGCAGCTACAAGATGAACAGGGATAGATTATTAATACTTTCCCACAACTTGCCACATTAGCCACCTCTCATTTCAAAAGAGCATACAATGACCCCGGGACACTAATTTGGCCAAGATCATCAGAGTAGCCCAACATTTCCCACAATATGTGGAGCATGAAGAGGGTATTGATCTGATGAAAGAGGTCACTCTGGAGGAGCTGGAGGCCACATTAAAATGGTTTAAAAAGGACAAGAGCCCTGGACCAGATGGCTGGACTATTGAGTTCTACCTGGCTTTCTTCGACATCATAGGTGCAGACTCACTGCATGTTATTGAAGATTCCAGAACCAGTGGACACTTGGAGGCATCCATCACCTCTACCTTTATCGCTCTTATTCCCAAATCTGATAATCCGTCCTCCTTTGACGAATATCGCCCTATTTCTCTCTGCAACTGCTTGTACAAGATCATCGCCAAAATCATTGCCAACCGGATGCAGCCCATACTATCCAATCACATTTCACCTGAACAATTTACCTTCCTCCAAGACAGGCAGATTTATGAGGCTATTGGCACTGCCCAGGAAGTTTTACATTCTCTCCACACCAATAAATGCAAAGGTATGATACTGAAGGTAGATTTATCTAAAGCTTTTGACAGAGTGAATTGGTTGTACATAAGAATGATTTTAACCCATCTTGGGTTTCCCTTCAATTTCATCAAATGGATCATGTGTTGCATCACTAACATTCCATTTAGTGTCTTGGTCAATGGAAGTGCGTCCCCATTTTTCCTCTCCGAAAGAGGTTTGAGGCAGGGTTGTCCTCTTTCACCGCTACTTTTTCTACTGGTCATGGAGGGGCTCAGCAGGATCATCAAGGATGAACACAGAAGAGGCAGACTACAGGGTATCAAGATGACAAATGATTGCATGCTCACACATCTACTTTTTCTGGATGATGTTCTGATCTTCCTCCATGGAAGTATTGGAGACCTCACCAATATCAGAGCCACTTTTACCTTATTTTAGAAAGCTACGGGCATGATGATCAATGAAAATAAATCTACACTTACAACAACGGCATGCACTTAGCATGAGAATCATTTTGCACTACACCGCTTCCGGTTTACATAGCTAGGTCTATCTGAAGGACTGAAATATTTGGGTATAAGCTAAAGCCCATAGGATACAATATCACTGATTGGACCTAGCTAATTGCTAAGTTGGAGAAAAGACTCAACATATGGTATCTCAAATATTTATCTCGAGCTGGTCGCCTTACACTTATCAAGAGCGTCTTGGAAGCCACTCCTGTTTACTGGATGTCCTTGGCTTGGATTCCTAGAGGAATACTAACCAGAATTCAAGCGATTTGTTGCAGATTTTTATGGAGGGGAAGCCAGTCGGGAAAGATTTTTGCATGGGTCAAATGGGACGCCCTCAATTTACCAAAAAAATGGGGAGGTTGGGGACTTGAAAAACTGGTTGATTTTTCCTCTGCACTGGCTGCAAAGCTCGGGTGGCACCTGATCACATCTGACAGCCTTTGGACGAGAGTGACCTCATCGAAATACATTGCCCCTTTACAGATCTTGGATTGGAATAGAAGACCAACTGGAACACTTCCGGGATTTTGACGATTTGGAAGGCTGTCATTAAGGCTTTCGACCCCATTCGGGCAGTGGAGGATACACTTGGGTCTCAGCGTCCGTATTGGTATTGACCCGTGGGTTGGGTGCGGGAACACTCACAGATTGCCACCTAAACTGCTACAACATCTCTAGGAACACAATATCTCTCACATTGCTCATATTGCAGACGGAGCAAACTCTACATTTCTCTACCAGGCCTGGAAATCCGCCCACCAACTAAACATTCCCCCTCAGTGGCAACAATCTTGGAGGACTATACAGAGGCTCTATCAGCAGCTCATATTCGCATATCAGAAGGAGAAGATGAGCTCATTTGGGCTTTAGCTAAATCGGGCAGATTCACCCCAAAGGATGGATACTTGGTCTTGTCGGAAGCAAGGAAACCACAGACATACAAGCATGGTGGAAACATCTATGGAAGCTGAAGGCTTCCCCAGGACTAGGCTTCTAATGTGGTGCATCTTGAATAATAAAATCCCTACAGGGGATAACCTACTGAAATGCACCTTTCACGACCCTCATTGGTGTTATCAATGCAAAAGAGATAGCGAATCTGTAAAACACCTGTTTCTTATTCGCCCTGAAGCCTGCAAGCTATGGTCTCTGTTATCATCAGCTATTTCCCCTCCTTGTGACTAGCTTGCAGACACAATCGACGCGGCATGGAATTTATGGTACTCCATGGTGTCCCCCCACAAGCTACGCAACCTTCCCTTGCTGTACTGCTGGGCCATTTGGATCGCCCAAATCTCCTTATCTTTCAAACACCCCTCCACACTGTTCTATCATTGTTGCTAAGGTCATGGCTAATTTTGCAGTCATCCCAGATGACCCCCCTCCCTCATGGCCAAGAAACATTACTTCGAAAGTTTTTGATCCCCATATTTTGACGGAGCCGCTCAGGATGATGGCTGCGGAGGAGGGGCCACATTACATATCTCTACAAAACACTCGTACAACATGCTCCTAGGTTTTGGAAGAGGCACCAACAATTTCACGGAGTTATCAGCAGCAAAACACCTCATACTTTTTGCTTTGGAGATGAATTGTTGAGCCTTACAATTATTTGGGGATTCTAAAATTGTTTGACTGGTTGAATAGAACCACTAGATGCTGGTCTTTCTCTTTGAGACATATTTTGGATGAGACTCTGAGATTGATTACTCATTTTGTTTTTTACTTGCCATCACATCTACAGGGAGCTGAACACAGTTGCTGACCGCCTTTCCAAAGAAGCTGCGCTCTGGGAGCCGGGGATCTAGATGATCCACGAACAGAATGATGGTGCCCATTATTAATACTACCATCGGCCTTTTATGGTTATTACTGCATAGATTGCAGCGCACCTGGTTTTTAAATTTGGTATATATATCGCTCTTGTGGACAATTATGTCGCTATTATATCATGTTTATCTTAGTATTTTTTGGACTGTTACCTCCTTGCGTGGATCAAAGGTAACAAATTTCTTTTGAACTCTGCTACTCTAGATGATGACAACTATGTCACTGAATAGTTTCTGAATATGCATAAGCATCTACAAAATGTAATTTCTTATATTAATGAAATTATGAATTTTTCCAAGGGGAAAAAACTGGGTTAGAAGGTTCTAAATGACATGGATCAAGCCAAATCTAATCTTAGCCGTTGATTAGAGATGTAATCTTGGCCGTTGAAGACTCGACAGAAAAAGTATAAGAGGAGGCTTGAGGGTCAGTTGGAGATACGCCAGAGTGATCAGTCATTTGATTTTCTAGAGCGGTGTTTGTTAAGAGAAATTGAACCAGTGATCAAAATTGCAGCGAGGGGTAGTGAGTACGAGGCAGAGAGACAGAGAGAGTGACGAGAGACCAACGTATAAGCAGAGAGGTAGATGCAGAGCCAAAGGGAGCCACACAGAGGCCAAAAGTGACTGCGCAAAGGCCAGAAGGGTTTGCATCATCCATGTAGAGGTTGCAGAAGTGACGCAGAGGCTGCGCAGAGCCTCAGAGGGTTGATGCAGAGGGTTTCTGGTTGACGCAGAGGCTAGGAGGGCTGACACAGTGTTTTAGATTGTGTTGAAGAGGGTTTCGTGGGGCAAACTTTCAAAATATCTACTTCCAAAGAGAGGTATTATTGCCATATTTTTTATCGCTGTCGGGTGAGCCAGTTTGGCACCTAGTGTACTCAAGAAAAGCTGCTTAATACTAAAACCCTTATAACTGCTGCACTGGTTTTCCCAAGTTGGGTTTTTTCGGGGACGATTGTCAAAAAATAACAGTGTCCCTTGTGTGTTTTGTGTATTTCTTTCAGCTATTGATCTGTAGATGGTTGAGATTGTATTGTGTTTATTTCAATATTTATATGGTTAAATAACTTGTTAGTAATTAAGCAATGTTACACCAAGACTATGGGACGGGGAGACGTGGGTGCGAGTAATTAAGCAATGTTCCACCAAGATCATGGGACGGGGAGAGGTGGGTGTGGGAGGACGCACAAGGGGGACGTGTGAGAGTACCCTCAATTTTAGGGAAATTTAAGGGGATGGGGGACGTCGGGGTATTATAGTTTTCTTTAGATACATATATATATATATATATATATATATATAATATATCAAATTCATATTCAATAATGAAAGCATAAATACAATGATACATACATAATTGAATTAAGTAATGAAATACATTGATCCATACTCATCATCCTTACTAATACATACATGATTCATCCGTAGACCACGACATTCAATAATGAAATACTCTGATACATATTCATCATTCATTATTCACCATTCTAGAATCTACATTGATTTAAAAATTAAATTCATCATTCATCATTCTAAATTCTAAATTAATTTAAAATTAAAATTAAAATTCATCATTCATCATTCTAGAATCTAATTAGTACTAAGTAAAATAGACTATAATAGATACTGAAATCTAAAGACTGGAATACTAAATTGATATAACTAAACTCAAAAACAGTGGAGCGATGAGTCTAAAAGTCACTCTAAAGCCACAGAGGGCTTGGTGCTCTTGATTAAATACTAATTCCATACCCTTGTACATGACAAAATGCAATGGAAACATTGTAGTCCATCGAATCTTGAATTCCTGAAAAACTCTTAAGTCTGCTAGATTTTGAGTGAGATCTAACATTCTACTTTCTGTATATGAAATCCAGTGAGGTCAGAACCACTCTCAAACATGCTGAGTCATTTCATGGCAATGTTAAAAATTTAAGTAAAAGGATGAAAATGAAAGATAAAGGAGAATGTCACTTTTACTTTAAGAATTTAACATTATCATGAATTGCATAGCATTAGTAGGGCAATATGGTCAAATACTAGGTTTCCCCTGTCATAAGCCATTGTTTACAAGCAAATTAAAGGGGGGACGCATAGCCCATTTTGAGGGGGGACGCCTAGGCGTCCTCCTTTTGGGGAGTTGCGTCCCCCACACTGGGGAAATGTCCCTCCTTCTGTCTTCCCACGTCTCCCCAAAAGGGGGACGTGGGGAAATGTTTTCCCAGATGTCGTCCTGTCCCGGGTGCGAGGGGTACGCGCACCCGACCCTGAGGGATGCGTCCCATGGAACACTGTAATTAAACAAGTAGGCAAAATAAACCAGAGAATACAGAAAAATTTCTAATGGGTAATACTTAGAAATTTCAACATAGTATTAGAGCATTGCAGATCACAGGAGAGCTGAAGGCACCAACTGAATCAGAGAATTTGCATCAGAAACAACTGTCCCAAGTGACAGAAGTTGTTCCTAAGCAGAAAGCAATAGAGAAGGGGTGACGCAGAGGAAAAGGCCCCTGGTGAACACCGCAGGGTTAGAAAGATTAGCAAGCATAAGGCACGAACAGGGCAAGAGATGAGGCTAACGCGCAGGTAGGTGATTACGAAATGGATCAGGTCATCTTGGATCTGGAGTCCGATGTGAATGTTTTATTGAAACGGACATGGGAAAAGATGGGGAGAGTTGCGCTGTAGTGGTCTCCAATTCAGCTCAAGATGGCGAACCCACAGAAAATCATCCCCATGGGACGATTATATGGCGTGACAGTTGATATTGAAGGTGCGAGCACGGTGGCAGAGTTTGAAGTTATAGAAATTGTTGACGACAGTAATCCCTACCTCGCGGTCCTGTGAATTGACTGGGTTATTGATATGAATGGGGTCATCAATTTGAAGAAAAGGATGATGCCATTTGAAAGAAAGTCGCTTAGGGTTATAGTGCCTCTAGACCCTGCAGAAGGGGTGCGCTATACTGAACCACTCTGCGATTATGAAGAAAGTGATGATGAACTGGATCAGATTTACAAGATAACAATGCGAGATCAGGACTGGATCAATCCAACGACAGATGGATGGATTGCATGGGATTGGGAGAGTTCTTGCACCTCTAATTCAAATGAGGAGTTAGAGCATTGGCATAATTGCTTACATGAAGTTTCTACATTGCGATGCAATATGATGACGAAGTCGCTCTGTTGTGTTTCGTCAGAGGTAAGAAATTACCTTATTATGATGGTTTAATTGACGTAGTTTTGTTTTTGGATGAATTAGAGCGCGAGGTCCCTGAGGACACCACCGCTTCCAAGCATTAGAGTTGGCATTGCACGCTATGCATGCACGATGGTAGGGTGTGCATAAGGATATTTTTGCTGGATGATGAGATTACAAAAGAATGATGAAGCTACAATTTGGGCATGTTAACACCAAAATCATTGAGAATTATAATGGAAGGGACGATCCACGCGATTACCTAGCGAAATGGACTGAAGCATGGGGAACAAAACCGCAACTAGAGTGGGTACATGTGTTTTGTCATACCTTGGATACAATTCCCATGAACTAGTATCTTGAAACGAAGCTCACCATGGCACCGTGGAATGGGATATATTGAGGGAAGGGTTCTTATTGAATTTCAGTTTTGAGGACGGGTTTGCAAGCATTGATGAAGCACTGCAGGAAATTAAAGCGGTTATCTTCAGAACACCGAGAAAACCTAGGCCTTTAGCTGCTTTCCTTCCTGTAACTTGGCAAGGCGCTGCGCTAATGCTAAGGTGCGTGCAGTCGCCATGACCTCATCATATTGGCGCTGCATCTCCTTTACCTTTGTGTTCAATGTTTGTAGAGTCGGATCCTCCTACAGATTGGTCAATAACTCCATAGCGTGATCAAACAATGTCACACAGTCAGTGACTGTGGTATCCAAGGTAGCCATGTCTTCCTTAATTACGACTCCGCACTGCTCTTGGACCTTAGGTAGAGTGGTGGGCTACAACTTTAACTGCAGCTTTGCAATCTTCATGTTGAACTCGAAAGTGACTCATCCAACTTCTGCTCTAGCCTCACGCACACCAGCGGCTAAGTTTTTGTCTTTGGCTTCAAGCTGTGCATCCTCCGGGATGTGAAGTTCAGGCACTGTCTGACATGCCTCCGTTACTGTTGACTCTAGACGTGAACTACGTGCTTGTAGTGTCTCCTTTTCCTTCAAAGCCTGCGTCTTCTCAACGAACAGTTGCTGATTGTTGACTTTAAACTCATTGACGGCAGTGAGTGCTCGTTGTTCTCTGATCCTGAGCTCTTCCACGACCTCGTGATGTAATGCATGTAGAGGCTCAAGTGACAGTGCGGCAAGGTTCTGTCCCATGTTTTTGACTGTGTGAAGCACTGTGCGTTGTTCATTCGTCTCTACGCGAACTGACCCCTCAGGCAAAAGGAAGACTCTAACATCCTGCGGCCAGTCCATCTTTGCGACTGTACTCTTTCCTCGTGCCAGACTGGCTTGCGCACTGCTCGGCTTCCCAACATCTTCCTGAATTTTGGTTGCTTGGAGCTGCAGTTCATGGAGATCCTTTTGGACGCCCTTTTGCTTCTTTTCTTGAACCACCATCGGGCTGACACAATCAGATTCTTCGACAGGTTCTATGATGCTTGCCTCTAGCATCTTATCCAGCTCCTACCGAACCTTTTCCTTATACTTAGGATTAAGGCGGTAAGGCCTCTGTTTAACAGGCTTCGTGTCTGGCTTCAGTGTGATCTTCATAACGCCTAAATCACCGATTATTCCCTTTAGATCTTTAGTTGGAAAGAGATCCTGGTATTCGTGGAGTAATTCAACAACTTTATCTATTGTAGTGTCATCCTAGTAATCTCCAATTTTCGCGAACTTCGGTTCTTCCTCGGTGCCAATGTTTACTTGCTTTGTTTTCAAAGGTGCAAAGATGTCTGGGTTTTCTATTTGTGGTCCCTCGACTTTGCGATGTCCTTCCGCCTCCGGAATATTGATGTTCCTGGGGTCTTTTTCTTCCTCTTCGACGGTCACATTATAGCATTCTAGTGCGTGGCGCAGTTGGGTGCTCCAGTCTGGTTGGGTCCATTCCCTAGGTTTTGTCGGTGTTCTGAAGATAACTGCTTTAATTTCCTGTAGTGATCTATAGATGGCTTCTTTCTAGTGAACACTTCTTCCAGAGTTTTGTTGTCTAGAGGTCTGTGGGGACTTTGATTTTGAATGTACACAACTGTCTTCGTGGCTTCTCCCCACAAAAACTTGTGAAAAATTATGTTGCAGTGGTTGATTTATCTCTCCTACTTAGGTACAACAATAATTTATCTACCAATGCTTAAGTAAATATCAAAATAAATTCAGCTGCAGACTTCACAAATTATGAGAAAAGCAAGAGAAACACCAACACATGAACAATCATATTGACACACTTGTTTTTGGACAAAAGTCCCCGGAAAAACCCAATGCGAAAACTGGTGCAACAGATTTGAGGGTTTCTATTATTGGCAGTAAATTTCTGAATACAAACTGGATGCCCCAGAGAAATGGCAATCCACTCAGAGAAGATAACTAATAGAAAGATAGGGAGAATTTTCTCACACTGAAACTGGAGATTTTGCACTAGCCCTAGCTTCTGGATGACCCACTGTGCAGTCTCTGCGTGAGCCTGCGCAGTCACTGCGTGGAGACCCTCTGACTGTGTCACCCTTGTTTCTGCTGCGACTGTTGTTGAGAAATCGAGATTTCATTTGTCAATCACCCACAATGATTCCCGACATTGATCTCTGCTATTCCCCCAACATTTATGCGTCAATCTCCTCTAGCTGCTGCGTTGCCCTTCCTTGGCACTGTGTTGCCTCTCTGATCCTTCATTGTCTTCTCTGAAGTATATTCACTGGAACATGAAATCACTTCCATCCGGTACTGCCTCCGATCCTCACTGCTTAACCACTGGTTCGAATTCCTTAGCCAACCTTGCTCTAGGAATATCGAATTGACTGATCAACTCTGTGTATTTTGGAATGAACCCGAAGCCTCCTTTTTATACTTTTCTCGTTGAGACTTCAACGGCTGAGATTAGATGTCTCATCAACGGCTAAGATTAAAACTTGACTTGATCTACTTTCTAGAACATTCTCACCCATATTTTGATTAATACCCATTAATACTTTAATTTTCCTAAGTTTAGACTTAGGAACCCCATCAAAAATATTAATTATTTTAATAAAATACAATATGAGTGGAATTTCACCAAACGGTTTCTAGTTCTTTAGAACTCATGTGCCTTAGCCTCTCCACCAATTTTCATGGCTAGAGCCTATGTTGCTTAGCGAGTCTACCGGCTGTTTAGCCACGAGTCTTCCACAGGGAAGATTCAACCTCTACGTTGGGGGACTATCTGTGCCCGCCCTAGGGAGGTTGTTCCACAAAGATTACAGGAGTTCTAGCATGGAAATACAACCCATCCAACCACACAGAGCAGGAGACTGCATACTTTCTGGGCAGCCAGGCTAGAGCACATCCGATGCTACCAAAAACTAACACTCCCTCTTAGCGAAGAAAGTGCTCTAGCAACAATGTCCACCAACACTGTGCTGCTGCTACTACTATACTGTTTCCCATGACACTGTCACTGCCACTGCTGCATCTGTACTACAACTCCCTCTCAAATGCCGCATCACACTATTGAAAGGGATTATCCAACATACCCATATGTTCTCGGAATTGAACAAACTTTGTTCTTCCTAGAGCCTTGGTGAGTACATCTGCTACATGATTTCCTGTGGGAGTATATTCCAACCATACGGCCCCACGCTGAACATAGTCCCTGATAAAGTGACACAAAATATTGATGTACTTGGAGCGATCACGAAAGATTGGATTTTAAGAGAGTTTGATACAACTCTGATTATCACATAAGATTTTTGTCACTTCCATCCTCTTCTTGAATAGATTTACAAACAGTTTCCTGAGCCATATAGCTTAACATGTAGCTGTGCTAGCTGCCATATACTCAGCTTCAACCGAGCTCAATGCTACAAACTTCTGCTTCTTACTGCACCAAGGGGTCATCCCAGATCCAATATCGAAGCAATACCCAAAGGTACTTTTCCTGTCTACTGAACTTCTTGTCCAATCTGCTTCAGTGAATCCACTCAATTTGATGTCTTCGCCGTTGGTACATCTTAATCCAAAATTGACTGTTCCCCGCACATATATGAGAATGTGCTTTGCTGCTTTCCAGTGTGCCCTTTTTGGTTCCACCATGAATTGACTAAGGGTGTTGATAGCATACCATATGCTTGGCCTAGTGTTGACCAGATACATAAGGGACCCAATGAGCTGTATGTATAAGGTGGGGTTCACTTCCTTGTCTCTGGATGCATTTGTTTTCTGCCAATTGGTAATCATAGGCATAGCCATAGGTTGACAATCCTACATTCTAAATCTTTTTAAAATTTCTGTTGCATATCTACCTTGGCCAAGGAAGATCTCACCATCCTGTTGCCAAACTTCCAATCCCAGAAAATAGTGCATTAGCCCCAAATCCTTCATGTCTTATTTTGTTTCCAGGTTCTTCTTGCAATCCTCTGTGAGTTTGGATGATCTTGTCAAAAATAGATCATCCACATGTAGTTCCAAAATTAATGGCTCATCTTCTACTAACAGATAATAAAGATTGGGATCGACATCGCTCTTGATGAATCCCAACTGCTGTAAGTAGCTGTCAATTCGACCATACCAAGCTTTGGGTGCTTGTTTCAGCCCATTCAATCTACACACATGAGTTCTCTTTTCATGTGTTTTGAAACCTTCTAGCTGTTCGATATATACCTCTTCTTCTATCACCCCATTCAAGAATGTTGTCTTGACATCCATTTGGTGAATCTCCCATCCCATCTGTGTTGCAAGGGATATAATGGATCTGATAGAGGTATACCGAGCTATTGGGGCAAATGTCTCTTCATAGTCTATTCCTTCCTTTTGCGCATATCCTTTCACGACGAACCTAGCCTTATACTTGTCTACGCTGCCATTTGCAACATACTTAATCTTGTAGATCCATTTTGAACCCACAACTGATCTATTCTCTGGTCTTGGTACATTTCCCAGACATCATTTGTCATAATGGAACTATACTCTTCTACCATGGCATCCACCCACACCTGGTGCTGTACAGCTTCGTGAAAACTAGAGGGTTCTTTGACCTGAGCTACCAATGCTTGGTACTTGTCAGGTTGTCTACGTTGCGTTTTCTCGGCTCTAGGAGCCCGAACAAATTCTTCTGTGTTTCTCAGAGTCTGTCATACTTCTCGGCTAGTCCTTCCACTGGTGTTGGGAGGTTCCATCTGTTCTTCTTCCAGTGGTTGTACCTGTTGTGACACTCCTGGCTCCTCTTCTCTTGAGGAGATGCTAGTATTGGTTACAGTGCTCGAACTAGATACTTGTCTTCTTGCTAGATCTGTTCCCTGTTGTTGGACAGGAGGAACATCCTCACCCTGCTCTTCAAAAGGCATCTCTCGAAATTTCTTGAAAGCTCTATCTTCCATGAACTTTACATCCCGCCTTGCTACAATCTTCCTATTGCTTGGAATGTAGATTTGGTATGCCTTTGAAGTCTTGCTATAACCCACAAGATATCCAACTTCAGCTGTCTGCTTTAACTTGCTCCACTTCTCATCTGGAATATGCTAATAAGCCACACTTCCAAATATTGTGAGGTGACTCACTTCTGACTTCTTTTCCGTGAAAACACTCTCCAATGTCTTCTTTCCTAAAGCGCTGTGAGGGGTCTTGTTCTGAATTGTATACAATCGTGTTGCATGCTTCTGCCCATAGAAACTTGGGTAGATTATGATCATATAACATCGCCTTTGCCACTCCAACAATAGTTCTTGTTCTTCCTTTCTGCGACTACATTCTGCTCTGGATTATAAGGTGCTGTCCATTCTCTTTTGATCCCTTCTCTTGCTCAAAAATTTGTGAAGTTTTTCTCCGTGTACTCCCCACCATTATCTGAGCGTAATATTCTGATCTTCCTTCCTGTCAGGTTTTCCACTAGATCATTAACTCTTTAAACCTATCAAAGACCTCATCCTTGGTTTCTAAGAAGTAAATCCAAGTTTTCCTGGAATGGTCATCTATGAAGGTGACAAAATACTCAGCACCACTGATAGCTCTTGTAGACATTGGACTGCAGATATCTGAGTGTATTAAGCCCAATACACTTTGAGCTCTACTGTTGCTTATGGAATAAGCTGCTTTGGCGTACTTGCCTAGTATGCAACCTCTACATGTATCATCATGCTTGGTAGTAAGCACCAAAACCCCCATAACAGTGTCCTTGAGCATCCTTAATGCCCCATGATGTAAGTGTTCCCATGCTTCTATGCCACAGTTCATTCAAGTCTTTCTCTCCACTTACATTATTGCTTATCAGTGCCATAGGAGACTCGAGTTGCAACTTATACTCTATTACTTCGAGTTCCAATTGGGCCCTCTTTTTCCACTTACGATGCTTGACATATACTCTATTACCAATTAAATATACATAATATCCTTTATCTTGTAATTGAGATACTGAAATCAAATTCATTCCCATACCTAGCACATGCAGTACGTTAGTGGCTCAAAGACTATCTCCTACTACTTTCTGGAAGGTAATGGTTCCCTTTCTTACTAGGGTGCATTTCATCTTGTTACCCATTGTGATTTGGAAGTTCATTTGTTCTTCCTGATAACTTGAAAAATATTTCGTTCTCCAGTCATATGAGTTGAAGCCCCGCTATCAATGTACGAATCCTCGACTGATGCAAAACTCGATGCACAAGCAAATTCCTCTTCCAACCTAGAAGCTAATTCTGAAATATTATGATCCATACTGTTCTCCATGCTATTTCTCTCTGCTGGTAATTTCTGCAAGGGACTGCGTGAATCATTTGGAGATTGATTTGCTGTCAATGTGGCACCACCACGCTATATTACAAAAATTACTCCCATCTTGCCTGATCTTGCTTTGATACCATGTGAAAAATTATGCTGCAGTGATTGATTTATCTCTCATACTTATGTACAACAATTAGTTATTTACCAATGCTTTAGTAAATATCAAAATAAATTCAGTTGCCGACTTCACAAATTATGAGAAAAGCAAAAGAAATACCAACACATGAACAATCACATTGACACACTTGTTTCAGTTGCCGACTTCACAAATTATGAGAAAAGCAAAAGAAATACCAACACATGAACAATCACATTGACACACTTGTTTCAGTTGCCGACTTCACAAATTATGAGAAAAGAAAAACAAATACCAACACATGAACAATCACATTGACACACTTGTTTTTGGACAGAAGTCCCTGGAAAAACCCAATTCGCGAAAATTGGTTCAATAGATTTGAGGATTTCTATTATTGGCAGTAAATTTCTGAATACAAACTGGATGCCCTAGAGAAATGGCAATCCACTCAGAGAAGATAATTGATAGAAAGATAGTGAGAATTTTCTCACACTGAATCTGGAGATTTTGCACTAGCCCTAGCTTTTGGATGATCCACTACGCAGTCTCTGCAAAAGGCTACACAATCACTGCATGGCTTTTGCGTGGAGACTCCCTTTGACTGCATCACCCTTGTTGTTGCTGCGTCTATTGCTAAGAAATCGAGATTTCATCTGTCAATCACCCACAATGATTCTTGACACTGATCTCTGCTATTCCCCCAATAGTTCTGCATCAATCTCCTTCAGCTGCTACACTGCCCCTCCTTGGCACTTTGTTGCCTCTCTGATCCTTCACTATCTTCTTTGAAGTATATTCATTGGAACAAGAAATCACTTCCTTCCAATAGTGCCTATGATCCTCACTGCTTGATCACTGATTCGAATTCCTTAGCCAACCCTGCCCTAGGAATATCGAATTCACTGATCAACTCTCTGTGTATTTTGGAATGAAGCCAAGCCTCCTTCTTATACTTTTCTCGTTGAGACTTCAACGACCGAGATTAAGTCTCTAATCAATGGCTAAGATTAAAACTTGACTTGATCCGCTTTCTAGAACATTCTCACCCATATTTTGATTAATACCCATTGATACTTTAATTTTCTTAAGTTTAGACTTAGGAACCCCATTAAAAATATTAATTATTTTAATAAAATACAATTCGGGTGGAATTTCACCAAACGGTTTCAGAGTTCTCTTTAGAACTCATGTGCCTTAGCCTCTCCACCAATTTTCATGGCTAGAGCAAATCTGATGCTACCAAAAACTAACAAAACTTAGATAGATCCTTATCATGTAACATTACTTTTACACTTTCTTCAATGGATCTATTCTTCTGTTAGCCTCTCCACCAATTTTCGTGGCTAGAGCACATCCGATGCTACCAAAAACTAACAAAACTTAGGTAGATCCTGATCATGTAACATTGCTTTTACACTTTTTTCAATGGATCTATTCTTCCGTTCCTCAACTCCTTTTTGCCCAGGATTGTCTGGGACTATCAACTCCCTCTTAATCCCAAACTCCTTACAGAATGCTATAATCTCTTTGGATGTATATTCTCCTCCATTATCAAATTTTAATATCTTGATTCTTTTTTCTGTGAGGTTGTCCACTATAGCTTTGAATTCTTGAAATTTTGAAAATACTTTGTCCTTTGTTTTCATTAAGTAAACCCAGATAGGTTTTTATTGAATGATCATTGATGAATGTGACATAATATAGATGATCTCCAAGTGATTTAGGAGTCATAGTGCCACATACATTGGAGTGGATGAGATCCAATATTTATTTTGACTGCGAAGCATTGCTTCCAAATGGTCCCTTGGTATTCTTGCCCAATGCACATCCCTTACAAACTCCTTCATGATCTTCCTTTAGATTCAAAATTCCATCTACTATGGAATTTAGAGCTGGAAGGATTTTGAAATGTAGATGACCAAATCTTCTATGCCAAAGTTCACATGGGCTAATTTTAATGTGAACTAGGGCTTGGGCCAGAAGAGACATTAGTATGTAGTGTCTTCCTTCTTGAATGCCAATGACTTTAGCTTGATCTATACTTGAGTCTTTACTCCATACAATGATCTTACCATCAATGAAAGCTATTCTATCACCCTTTTCTTCTAGACTTGAATGGAAAGTAAGTTCTTGTGCAAACCTGGGACAAATAGAATGTTGTTGAGGTGAATTTTGCTTTTACCTTCCAACTTTATGGAGGTTGATCCAATACCTTTCACGGGATAGCTCTTGTTATCTCCAAGTTCCACTAAATAGGTGGATTTTCCTTTTGATAAGGTCTTCAATCGATTGGAGTGGCTAGTCATGTGCCTTGATGCACCACTATCAAATACCCAAATGTCTTCATCTTGGAATGTGCTAGAGAGAGCCAAGAAAAGACCTTCATTCTTTTCTTTGATTGATACCTTCTTTGAAGAAAATAAGAAACTCCATGCTTTCCTGATACTTTTCTTGAGATGGCTTGCGATCTTCGTGATGAACTTCTTCACTGTAGAGGAGATCTTCATGATGCCTTTAGATAACCTTAGCTCTGATACCATGTTGAGAATTCCATAGGGCAGTGATTATGTTAATTCTCTTTAATTTGATCACTGTTTGTGTTATCTTTTACTTTATTAGCTTTGTTCCTTATTATTACAGTGTGAAATACATCAAACAACTACCAAAAGAATAAGAACAGTGACACAGTATATAGGCTGCAAGCCAGGGCCAAAACCCCTCCTTTTGAGGGGAAAACCCTTAAATCTCTTCTCTTCTCATAGATCTTCAATTGACGAATACCATGACCTAGTGACTTAGTCAAATTCCCTCCAAGATCAAGATCAACTCGGCCTCCTACTGCAAGAACTTCGATCTCCCATTATAGATCCTAAATTGTGACTCCCAACAACTGTTGCAACTACTGCTGCTCCTCTTAGAGACTTCAATCTTCTTCGTATAGCCTCGTCTTTCCCTCCCTTGCCTCTCCTTGAGTCTTAGGGCTAGTGAGATACCCTAAGACAACTTCACTTGACCTCCTTTCTCTCTTTCCTCCAAGATCGAACCAAAGATAGCTCAAATGCAGAAACCCTAGCTTCGACTTTCACGTGGGAGAGAGATAACTAGCCCAAGCACTTCGACTTACTTCAACTTCCTCTTTGTCCTTCTTTTTCGACCTTTCTTAGTCCTCTTCTTCACCTAGAACGAGAGATGAGTGAGTGTGTTTTAAAGGACGAGTTCCACTCTATATATAGGCTTCTTCAGAGGTAGACATGGCTCTTCATGTAGGTCGACTTGACAGCTTGTAGGCTGCCTTGATCTTGAAGGGCATTTCGACACTTTAAAGACAAAAACAAAATTTTCTTTACAATATACGATGTGCCCATGGGGTCTTCAATATATGACAATGACTCTTAAACCTAGGACAAACCCTAGAAGCACTCAATGGGTGCTTGACCTATAAAATAAAAGATCTTGAGCATGGAACCCATGCTCCAATAATAATTTCTTTTCATTTTAAAAATTACAAGAATACGTTTCGTACTTATGAATACCGAACTTAGTTACACATTTTTCAACACTCCTTTGTTGGCTAATATATCAACTACCCCATTACCTTTGTGCCTTACAACAATCCACAATTTAATAGCAAACCCATCTTTATATTATTTTTCGTAGATGATTATGTAATGCAAGCAACAATATCCCAACTTAGCCCTTGAAAATGCAGCTATATATACAAAGTCAACCTTTATACATTAGGCTACAATGTTACATGTATCAAGATTCGAACATTGAAATAAAACATTAGTGAGGATGCTAAATCCAAATAGTCATTATCCTCACCCTCATCTTCATCTAGAAAAATAGAACAAGATGCACATTTAGTAGTGAATTGTGGAGTGGAAGAAGTATTTCCAATTTCATTTTGAGGTTTTCTCAAGGTTTAGTTTTGCAAGAGAGATGTCAAATCAACAAATTTTAAATCCACATCCCAATCTCTATAAGACCCACTACTATATTCTAGGCCCCTAAGAGATGCAAGAGAAATGTTGGAAGACAGGATCCTTAGTGTTCTGTGAACTCAACTTCCTGTGTTTCACATAATGAGTAAAACTAGACCCACTCCATGACAAATACACCATCTAACTAGACTTATGGTGTTCTTTGTTATTGCTCAAACTAGCAGGGGTCTTAGAAGGGGATCTTAGAGGGGCAATTGCTAGGTCAAGGGCAACAATGGAGCAATAGCCCACTGTCACCTCAAGCTAAAGCTCCCTACTCTTTACGAACTTTCACGGATGGGGGGAGACCTGGTATGAAGGGAATCACCTAGATGAATTGGTCAATAAAGGGAAAAGAGTGATTCTCAAAGAGGCCTATTCACAAGAGAGGCTGAATATATGGCTTGCTTGCCTAGGATGCAAGATGAAGGGGTCTCTAGGAAGGGCCAAGAGGGTCTTAGAGGCTACGCTTAGGGAATGAGACTTTTTGAGGAGGGACCTAGTCCTAAAAACCCTTATGAAGTCTTGGTTTCCAAATGGTCTTTGAAGAATTCCCTTCGAAAAGTTATGGAACCACACGGGACCAAGTGGACCCCAACTTAGATCAAGGGGATAGGATTGAGCAACCATTGACGTGCTTGACCTAATTAGGGAGGAGAAGGGGATCAAATAAAGAATTTTCAATGAAAGGTAATGCAATGATCCCAATGAGGTCACCAACAAAGGGAAACCTAGGGCATAAAACAATCTTTGAGCCAGGGCTCGCAATATCTCGAGATCCCACTGTCGGATTTGCTTCAAATTTGGAGGGCCTCTAGAGCAAACTCCAATGCGGTTGTGGACCAAAAATTGAAGTATTTGGATGGCTAGATAGTGAGATAAGTGATGCCCTAGGTGATCTATGTAGGGTAGGCCTAGAAAGAAAGGGAGAAGGTGAGAAAAATATGCTTGAAGGTGATCACCTATGGAAGACCAGTGTCTTTACCTTAGCGAGAAATGGTGTCAAGAAGATTTCAATGATTAGGACGATTTCATTTAGTCAAGGAGGCCTCTAGAACAATTTCACATGACAATTAGGGCATGATGAAAATTGCTTAAAGGTCTTTATACTTCTATGTGCAATATGTGATGACTTATCGAGATAAATTTCAATGAAATATCTCTAGGAGCATTCACTTTTTCAAACATGGCCCATAACATGATGCAACGCTAATAAAAGACAAATTTATACCCTTTCACCAAAGAAAAGCAAAATTTTTTTGGCCTAGTATAGCAAAAATCCTAGCATCATTTATGTGACATATAAAAGAATGACAAAATAACATTAAAAGAGCACTTACATGTGAGAACAAGTATATCCAATCATCATCATATTCCCAAATAGAAGCTCCAAGACAAAAATGAAGATATCCAAACATCAAAATTCATCCATCCATTTCGTCCTTCAAAAAGAATACTGAAAATCTCTTAAGAGAGAATGATCAATCCAAGTGATGATGAGCAAATGAACTCATCTCACTTGTATTTATACACCAATGAGGAGTTCGAATTAAGCCTCATTGGTCTACATAAGCCCCAAGAATAAAATAACATTATAATAATCCAAGTTTTGGTGACAAGCCCACCAAACTAGCTCATAAATGCAAGAATAGGCCTCTCAAGAGGTTAAATAATAATCTATGCATGTTGTAGGGCCCTCTAAGAGGCGTAATGAGGTCCATGGGTGCCATAATGAAGAGTAGGACCCTCAAAAGTGATGGACAAGGGGTTGGCCCCTTGTTCTCCAAACAATAAAGCTGTGGTGCTCCCAATGGGTGTGGGGGAACAATAATAACCTAATGTGTCTTTAAATGAGTCGGGGATGCCTATAGATCTTTTGCAAGGGCTTTGATGATGGTGTAGGGGATGCCACATCGTCCTACAAGTCTTGGGTTAGCTACCAAGTGGATGGTACATCTCTGAGGGCGGCTGGGCAAAGGTGAGCCAGGTGCATCATCCTCATCTAATTAGAGTATCTCAAGCATCTCTGATCATCCTTGGGGATCCATGGAGTGCTGTCTATTGTTGTGGAGGCCCATGTCTGTCAACACTCACCCTACACGTGCCAATGTAGCCCTTTGGAGGATTAGGACCTCGTATAAGGAGACCAAACCCAAGATGGAGACCATCTGCAATCCTGCATAAGATCCAATGCGTCCCGTAGCCTTCTAGTACAACAAGTCATTAAACAAATCAAGTAAATGAGCTTACCGATCATGGACCACAGGTGGGGAATTCATAATGGCCTGCCTTCCATAATGGGCTTTGAGATGTGCCAATGTCTCCTAAACTCCAAGTGGGCTTAACCAAGTATCCTATTAGGTGGTTTCTACTTCTAAAGAGGATAATATGTTCAAGGTACATCTTTCAAAAGGTGGTGGCATGTGACAGATAGGTGAATGAAGTAGGGGATGAGAAGGGGCAACCCTGGGCCACATGCTAAGGTACGAGGGTAACCAATGAAAGGGAAGCCCACACTTGGGGTTTATAATGGAGAAATCGTGGTACATGAGGTGCCCCGACCTTGATTTTTCCACCTTTCTTTATATTCTTTTTTCTTTTTTATGATTTTCTTTGATTAACTGCTCGGAGCTCAAGGGGTAAGAGCTTGATGCATAAGATATAGCAGTGAATATCCCCTTTTAAGGTAGGTCAGTTCATTGCTCAATAGGGGTTGTGACAATCATGGGTTCCTTTGTGATGAAAGAGGTTCATAGAATCATAGGAACCAAGGTGATGGCCATGATAATGGGGTAGAGCTCATGTATTGGCTTTTGCTCACGTGCTAAATGTATTTGTCCTGACCATCTTTTGCATTTCCTGTTGAATGTGGCCAAATATGCTTTTATCTTTCTTTTTAGCTGCATCAACCTGCGGGCATCATTCTAGGCCATGACCCAAGGTGTGGGCAAGGGGAAGGGGCGAGCTATCCCTATGTGGACCCAGTGGATGAATGTGGATCCAGGTGGGAGAGATGATGAACGTGGTAATAATGAGTGGAAAGGGGGTGATATAAGCGGATAAGGGAGCGGGACCATGCAACCAAAATCAGGGTATCCCATGAAATACGATCCTTAAAGCCAAATTGTCGGTAAAAGAGATTCGACAGGACTAGAATGCAAGGTTAATATTCAAAAGGGGTCTAGGGTACGAGGGCACAAACCTAACCCATTCTTTCCACCGAATCCCCCCATTAATCCATGCCCAAAAGTGTCCATGATAAGAAAACCACAATACTCAACTACCAAATGACAAGGCATACCTTTAGGTTCGGGAGCCCCACGTTCAATCATACGATCATCACAGATGGGAGAGGAACTACATGGATGGCTTAGGTGGCGAAGAAATGGCATAATGAGCCAGATGGTTGGTGCCGGCTGAGGAGCATCTTGGAGAAAATTTTTCTCCTAGGGATATCATCCATAAAATGATGGGTAACACTCTTGTCTATCACTGATATCTCAGAATATTTATTTAGAGCATCAATAAAACTAGCAAAATTTTCCTTCACCTCCCTGTGTATACGAGATAGAGATATTCTCATAAGGCCTTTCCTTATTGCATTGGCCTGTTGCGATTGTAACTAGGTTCGGTCTTCATAATTATGATTTTGTAAAAGGTCAAAAGAAAATTATTTTATTATGTCCCATTTTGTTAAACACACATGGGCAGCAAGGACAATATGAAAGATAAACATGATAATTCATTTTTTATTAACAGGAGATATACATTTATAGTACATTGTTGTGACCGTTGGGATTCACATCCCAAGGTCTCTTGGACTCCTTTTGTCCATTCGACTTCCACACTA
>APFE030133775.1:255841-280328 GCA_000404065.3 Pinus taeda
ACTTGCTGCTGATGGGTGGTTGTCTCAATGTTCTGAACAAAAACAGGTTCAGAATGATGTCTATTTTGATGTAGCTCTTCTTGCTGTAGCTGTGATTCAAGCTGCAAAAAATCAATCTTTTCTAGTGCATTTTGTAGACATGTTTGAATTTCTGAGAGAGATCCTTTGCTGATTTGTAATGTGTCATCAACAGTAGATTGTATAAGAGTTTTCATGAACTCTAATACTTCACTGATTCTGGCCATTTTTCTTCAATGTCAGATTTACACCTTAAAAGCTGATCACAATTATTACTTAATGCATAAAAGTAATATCTACTCACAGTACACAGCAATATCTTGTATAAATGTGCAGCAAATGAATCAGGGAATCAATGCATATATATGTAGATAGAAACTATAATGGATTTTAAATACAATGCCACAATTGGGGAAGCAGTAACTGCAAACTTGCTTGGATCCTTCCAGTACTCCTTTACTTTCAAATCAGAAATGATGGCTATCAAAAGGCAATACCCTTGTAGATTATCTTCCTTTCGAATGCAAGTATCGAAATTAATAAAATAATTATTTGAAGTACCTACACCAACACTTCTTCAGATATATCCAAGTTAGGAGACAAACGAACTGTTGAAGATTCACACACCTTCTTGCTCAACTGGTTGGAAAGATTCCCTCAATATAAAAATTTACGATATTCCTTTAAGTTTATTGTCTTAAGCATCAAAATTATGAATAGTTCCTTTATTCATACCCAAGTCTTAATCCCCTTATTCTTTAATCACCAACATTCACATGTGTTTATACACATCATCCCAAATTACAATCTCTCCTTATTCAAACTCGCAACATGCATTATCAACTCAGCATTCAACGCTATCATACATTGAATTCTCCAGCGCTTATTGTTCTGACTTCTCACAACAACCCTTAAAAAATTCAACATTTTGCTGGACTCCACAAAACTTGTGACTATACGCTGGACCATTCTACAAAATCAGTTCAATACCATATAAAGGGATAGCGTTACCAAGCATATCACTAAATAGCGTTAATAGTCAAATGCATAGGCATAGGCATAGGCATATACCATTCAACACTAGAACTTGGACGGGCGCATACCATTAAATAAATCAACACTATTATTCAAAAGCGGGTTGCTTTGCTATTCCAGGTCATTGATGGCGGCAGACAGCAATGCTTCCACATCATACGACATACATCAATTGAGAAACCTGCGACTGAATAAAGACAGTGTTACCAAACGCATTCTAACTTTATGGACAACGTTAATACGTATATACTCAGTTCATATAAATATGAATGCTGTAATGGATGCAGCTCGCTTCTTTGGAGGCATAGACCCATCTAAACGGACAAACTTGAAGCTTGACTTTTCCAAAGGTTCCTGCAAGAGATCCAACATTTTTCGAAATTGTGAAAATACAACAGATTTTGTAGTTGGATCATGATCCTGGGACTCTTTCAATAGAGCTATTAATGCATTAATTTTTGAACCAGTTTTGGCTACTTTTTCTGATGTATCTTCATTCTCGTCAGCAACCTTTGGTGAACTAAAAGGATCAGATGCTGTAAGCTGCTTACGACACAATGGACACTGTGGCTTTAGATGTTTCAATGTCTTCTCAATGCACTTCTTATAGAACACATGTGAACAGATGGTTATGATAGCTTCTGATGGTGGTGATAAACATACTGGACAATCAAAGTCATCTCCAGCTTGCAAAACTGAAAGTAATTTCTTCAGCAAATTGGGATCGCCTGAAGCATCTTCTAATTTGAAAGACGAAAACAATGACTCCACATCAGATGGGCACAACGACGCATCATCACAAATTTGATGTAGCCGTAGAATTATTTGAAGGATAGAAGAATAATTATTTAGCATGGTGCCTGAATTAATGAAGTTTTGAACCACTTTTCTGCCTTCTGTTTCTACGTTATTGTAGAGTTCACGCTCCTCATGAGACAGTTCTACCGGATGGATCTGCACATATTTAGGTGGAGAAAACTCGATTCCAGAAGCAGAAAGGCAGCGCGTGATCCAATGTTTAGAGGCAGCTATAGAAAGAAGAGTCTCCGATGGATTGAGACTTGAATTATGTACTAGTGATAGGCCTGGACTTCTATCAGATGTGACCCGTATATTTCGTGAGAATCGCTTGTCAGTTACTAGAGCAGAAGTAACTACTAGAGGAGGAAAAGCTGTCAATACATTTTATGTTACTGATGCAGCAGGAAATCCTATTGATTCCAAAACAGTTGAAGCAGTTCGTCAAGAAATAGGCCAAGCAGTATTGCAAGTTACAGAAAATTTCGCTTGTGTCAAATCTCCTCCATGAGAGACTGCTGTGAGGTTTCTGTTTAGTAACCTTTTCAGAGCCAGATCTCTGTACAATCTTGGATTGATAAAGTCCTTTTCGTAAATGATGTACATATATGTTTCTGTATATCAGGAGAAAATGGGTCTTTAGTTATAGTCAACAGCTTCCCAAGGGGTGCCACACTACCATGGTTTAAAGGATCTATTCAGCAGGCTTGAACAAGAAAACTCGATTCCAGATTAAGAGAGCCGTGGAATCCATGGTTTTTCAGTGAGTAAACCCACAATGTTAATACTCAAAAGCATTCAAATACCATTTAATAATGCATTCAATACCGCAACGTTTCAAACGCATTCAACTACCATTCAACAACGCATTCATTCAACATCGTTAATATTCAAAAAAACCATACGCATACCGTTCAACTTCGAACCATACGCATACCAGGAGCTGGACCTTCATCGATGGTGGCGAATCTCTGCAGTGGTAGGCCTCAGCGCTAAAACAGGAAATGACAGTGTTATAAAAAATTGACAGTATGGATAGATGTGCAGTGCTGGCAGAGGCAGGTTATTTCAGAACTGAAGGGAATAATGCAGAGTCAGAGGTCAGGTAACATAGAACTGACATATATATAGAGACCACAAAACAAGTGGCTCAAATTGGAGCAGGACCAGCAATCACCTGCTTTGATACCATGTTAAACACACATGAGCAGCAAGGACAATATGAAAGATAAACATGATAATTCATTTTTTATTAACAGGAGATATACATTTATAGTACATTGTTGTGACCGTTGGGATTCACATCCCAAGGTCTCTTGGACTCCTTTTGTCCATTCAGCTTCCACACTAACCTATTGAGGATTAGGTGTCCAACACATTTGGACATTTAAAAGAAAAGAAAATTGAATTTTTATAAGTATGATTTTGTGTCTCTAAGTTGACGAAGTCGACCCTCCTCATGTCAAGTCGGCTCAATTTTGGAGGCACCCATTCACGAGGCATGATGACTACAAATAACTATTCATATCGCTCTTAAAGAACACGTATCTGAACTTGGATATCTCTGTTTTGAAGAAAAAGAAGGACGAGTAATACAAGCCGAAGTGTGAAGCATCTCGATCATCGTATCTACCTTGCTATAGCATTCCTTTGAAGGATGAAGTCTGCTCTATATCTTTGTGGCCAAGTTCTATGGTGAATCTCTGTGACTAATGTGAAGTTTGTGGAGCATAAGTTATCTATGATTCATACGAAGTTCTGAAGCTATTCTCACTGTGAAAGCATCTGAATTCTGTAATAGAGTCTTGAGGCTACTGAGAAGTATGTGGGGATCTTATATTGTGTCATCTATACTTTCATTGGAAGGCATACTCTCTGTCGTAGTATCCTTGTTCTATATCTAGGTGATGTGAAGCCTTTGGAGTTCATCCTATTCGAAGTTCTGGAATTATACCATCTGTGGAAGGATCCAGATCTTGGAGGCAGAGGATTTTTGAAGACATACAACAAATATTTTTGAATAGTATTGAAGGAGGATCTTTTCTTTGGAGCGCTGACTTGGCACTTGGATAATTGGTCTACTGGTCAGGTTAGATGTGATTTGGATTTCTCTTGTTGACAAAGACTCTATAAGGAAAGGATTGCTGGGTTTTCCCCTGGCCCCTGGCCTAATTTCTGGTGTCTCTTGTCTCTTGTGCACTGTGATCTCTACTTTATTGCATAATTAAATGTGTAATTGCTTGATTACATAATTGAAAGAAGAGAATGCTAAAAGTAAACATATATATCAGTCACAAGTATTTATCATGATCAAAAATTCTAGATTGCACTCAAATTTCAACATGGCCTACCTGCATATCTTTATGTGGTGCCTTCCTCTTCCCATTGCTTTGAGGAATGAGGTCTTCATAATCAAATCTTGAGTTCAAGGCTTGTGAAAAATTGTGTAATGGAGTGTTGAACTAGTTCCACCTCTCAATAATGATTTTCATCACAAAATCAGCATAATGAACATCAACAAATAAATGATAAGGAGACTCCCAATAAATGTTTTCCATAGTTTTCTCAACCATGGTATCCATGCCATCATAAACCTATTCTAAGAAAGGTTTATCTGTGTTAGCACTTTAGGGAAGCTCAAGTGTAGGTGATCTGAAGTTGAGCAAAAATTTATCATGCTTCACTAATCGTCATCAATTCACAATTTGTGCACCATCGTTTCCTGGTCTGAACCTACCTACCTTCTTTCGACCCAAATTTAAGTCATCACCACAACTTATGGTTGCTTGACCTCAACAAGGAAGCTTTACATGATGAAATTTGAGGCATTTCTTATGTCAACAACTTTCAACGACTAGAATCCAGAATATTCTTGAATTATTACTTGAGATTGGTGGTGGTTGGTGATGAATTTGGTTATGTTCCTAGCTTTCCTTGCAAGCTCTTTAATCAATGGTACTTTATCCTCTCAAACTCCTCTAAAATCAGATTCAAATTGTGAAGAACGCAAAGAGTCCAAAAAATGTCATAATATCTACTCTTAACAATCAAACCTATAGGTTGGAAAACTGGTGCATTGTTTGTGATAACTTGCATTCACCCTAGCGGACCCTACTTGCTTAATAAATAACTTCGATTAAAATGATTATCAATGAATTGAGCACCCTTTACTTCACTTGAACATTTCTTAGCCTTCAAAAATATTGCACCTTTTGGTGAAGTGGTAGTGATATTGATCAATGGCTTCAACCTAGTATCTATCCATCCATCCAACATAGTGGAAACCCTTGAAGCTAGTCCATGAAGCATGAATAGGTGATAAAATGTCCTTGACAAGCTCCTTGTCCTTTTTTGAGTAGATTGGTTTGGAGTTTTTCATAGTTAGGTTGCTTGAATGCTTGAGGAGCTGTTTTAATTTCCCTCGTCATACATTGTGATCAAAGAGGCCAAAATGTGTTAAAGGAGATACCACAAGCATAGATGGCCCTTACCACTCTTGTTTTGTTTTCTTCTTTCCCTTGAGTATTTAAAATTTTAGCTATTCAACTTTCTTGAATTATGGAAGAACCTTTTGTATTTTTTGATGCTTTTCTTGTTGTTGCTGAGCTGTGATTCTTCTTCTTTGCTTCATGCACAATCCTTGGCTCAATGCTAGGACCTGAGTAGTGGCATTAACAAGTTGTCCACATCTTCTTTTTAGGTTATCAGTTTCATTTTGTGCTTTCTCATACACCCTTTCTTGAATCCTGCAAAAGGTGTTCCTTTCTTCTTGGGTGAGAGCCCTTGTATTGTAGATGATAGAGATTGCATTCCCATTTCCATGAGATTTTACTGGGAATTTTGCAATCTTCTTAACATGGCTCCGAAATTGAAAGATATCATTCTTCCTTTTGTAGTTAAGAGTGGGAGGAAGAGAAGTAGCTTGGTTGGAAGCCATTGCTGATGCAAAAAGAATTAAAAAGGTATCTGCAATGAATAATATGGAAACATAAACCATAAGGTAGTAAGACCACAACAGTACTTCCTTCAAATAATGATAAAAGAAGATTACTGTTGACCTAAAAAAATAGGAAATGGTTGTTATAGTTGCCCAAAACAGTGATGATAATATCGGCGAGATATCGTTGATAATCAGAAATATCGCGATATTTTCGGCGAGCCGAAATATCGCCGAGAAAATTTTGCGATATTTTTGCTCCTGAAAATATCGCGATATTTGCTAGATATCACTGATATCTCGGCAAAATATTGCGCGACAATAGAAAATATCGCCGAGTAGGCTAGGCTGTGGCTAGAAAAAGGGAAATTTGTCTTTTTTTTCTTCATTTATGTTTTTGAGTGTTGGAGAAGGAAGGGGAAGAGTTTTGTGGTGGTTGTCAAGGAGGGATTGAGGATCAAACAATGATTATCACCACCAACTAAGATTTTTTTGTGGATCAAAGATTGAAGAACAGTGAGACAAACTTCATTTCTTCCATTAACAGGTATGTTCTTAAAAACCGCCATGTTAATGATTTTTTCATAGATTTAGGGTTATGCTTGCTTGCCTCTTTGCCTACCAACATTTTGTTTCTTTGTTTTTTTTTTTTGTCCATTTGCGATGATTTTCATGCCCATGAGCCATGCAAGGGTTTTCTCCATATTTGGACAACAAGCTTCATCTTTTTTTCAATTTTCTTATGCACCCTCTTATTGCCATTTTTCATTCACATTGCAAAATGCAAATATTGTAGTAACTTTTTTTAAATGAGGTGGTTATTACTTATTATTTTTTGTGTTGGGGGGTTTAATGCCAATTTTTTGTTTTTTGTTTTTTTTTTTGTTTTTGTGCCCTAGGTTTGAATTAGTTCACTACAAATGTCAAATATGCCAAAAGCCTTGGACCCATTTTGGGAGTATGGGGAGCCTATTGGTGGGGCAAATCAGGGATATATATCATGCAAATTGTATGGGACCAAGATGTTAAGAGGGGTTACGCAATTGAAATACCATCTGGCGAGACTCCTTGCACATGATGCAGATGTAATGCCTTATATGGTTTCTAGTGCGGGGGTTATAAAAAAAAACTATTGAAGCAATTGCTGAACAAGGCAGAAAGATAGCTGCTAGGGAGAGGGCATTGGTTTCAGATAGATAGCTGCTAGCTTTATTTGTTTTGCTACATATAAGTTTATAACTCGTGATGATAAAATACTTTTATATATGTGATGTTATTTTGTTTGAGTCCTTGATTGGACAATTATCAAGGATCAACAGGATATGTGATGTTATTTTGTTTGAGTTCTTGGTTGGACAATTATCAGGGATCAATAGGATTTGGTATCGCCTTTGAAGGTTGATGTATCATTTCTATTTGACATCATATATATAAGTGCTTTCTTCATATTTATGTGCCAATGTGTTGAGTTCATGTTGTTATTGCTTTATATGTTTAAAAATTTGAAAAAAATGAATATATTATGCATTTTTTATGCTTGTCGATATTTGCCGATATTTTTACCGATATTGGCGATAAGATGTTTTCTGGACCTTCGCTGATATTTTGCCAATACCAATATTATCAATACTGGTCCAAAAACACCACAAAATGCTTGGTTGTGGCATCCAAAGAACAAAATTGTTTGCTGCCCACCTAAACACACTGGAAATGTTGTCTGTAGGTGCCAAAAACAGCACAAAATGCTTTCTACAGTTGCCCAAAATTCCGAAACTGTTTGCTTCCCACCTAAACATGTAGAAAATGGTGCTTGTATCTGCCCAAAGCACTACCCAATGCTTGCTGCAGCTGCCCAAAAGACTGAAATTTCTCCTGTTGAAATTGCCCTTGTTTTAGTTACCTCAGAAAAATGATATTTTTCTTGTTAACAGCAAGGTTACTTGGGAGCGGAAGCGGGGAGTGACATTCTCAAAAGCTCCCGGTTTGGGAGCGAATTTTTATATAATATATTTTTATATATTTTGATGCATATATATCAACAAAAGCATGTAGAATGATGAATTAGATATAAAAAACATAAAAACATGGATTACACCATATATCATTAATCATCTAGAAGTTATAATCTTCATCAACCACGTCCACAAGTTACATGTTCTCATTGATATAGCATGTAAGGGTGCACATAACCAAAATAGGATCGAGGGTAATCCATCTCTGAAATGAAAATACATCAACAAATAGGGTCTAGATGACATTTAGCATCCAAAAAAATCATGTTACAACAAATAGTTACATATCATCAAAATCATTGCCTATCTTGGGATCTTTGTCATTAATATTACCCTCTAAGCAATTAACATAAGAAAAAATGTAGCATGTCAAGTCAAGATTTTGTTTGAGTGATGGGTACATTTTTAGTAGGGTCATGATAGAGGAGTTCGACAAGCAATGTCACTAACATGATGGTACAAAGAGGCCTTGGTGCTCTAGATTAAATATGAGTCCCATACCCTAATACATGACAAAATCCAGTGGAAACATTGCAATTCCCCCAATCTTGAAATCCTGAAAAACTGATAAGTCTACTGGATTTTGAGTGAGATCTAAAATTCTACTTTCTCCATATGAAATCGAATGAGGTTGGAACGACTCTCAAACATCATGAGTCATTTCATGGTAATGAAAAATTTAAGTAAATTGATGAAAATCAAAGATAAAGGAGAATGTCACTTTAAGAATTTAATATTACCATGAATTGCATATCAATACTAGGGGCATAAGCTTGAATACTAGGCTACCCTACTAAAAAAATCTTGTCTCTTTGAAAAAAATTGCTTTTCGAACATCTTTGTGATAATTGTTTTGTGAAAAAAACCAGGGAGCAATTTTTTTTTTTGTGGGAGTGCAACGGGAGTGAATTTTTGGAGTGGGAACAAATTTTGAGAGCGTGCTCCAAGGTCGCTGCTGATTCACTGCCTCCCAAAGCGCACTTCGGGAGCAATTCGAAGGAGGGGGGGTGCTCCCCCCACAACCTTGATCTACTCTGACTCCTTCCTTGGATATGATGTGCTCGAGGTACTCAACTTACTTTTTGGCAAAGGTGCACTTTGAAATCTTGGCATAGAATTGATTCTTCTCTAATATAGATAATACTTCTTATACATGCTTGAGGTGTTCCTTCCATATCTTGATATAAATGAGGATATCATCAAAGAAGACTAATACAATTTTTCGCAATTGTGGACGAAAGAGTTCATTTAGGGTTGCTTGGAATGTGGTTGGAACATTTGTTAATCCGAATGGCATCACCTTAAACTCATATTGTCCTTCACGTGTCCTAAACACGGTCTTCTCAATATCCTCTAACCTTACCTGTATTTGATAATAACTTGATCTCAAGTCTAATTTTGAGAAGTATTCTACACCATGAAGCTCATCTAGCAGTTCATCTATAAACAAAATGGTGAACTTGTTTTTAATGGTTATCTTGTTTAATCCTCGGTAATCTATACACAATCTAAAGGATTCGTCTTTCATCCAGACTAATACTACCGACTCCCGAGGCTGCATAGAGACTTTTGCTTTTTGTAATGACCCCACACCTTAGCAGGTCTTGGATTAACCTTTCAATCTCTGTTTTGTGATGATGAGGATAGTGATACAGCTTGACATTCAAGGGTGCTGCATCTGGTTTGACTTCAATGATATGTTTTATCTTCCTTTCTGGAGGTAATGTCATAGGCAACTCTTGAAATACCTTGTTATATTTCTGGATCAAGGTGTAACCTCCAGTTGTTGTTGAGTTCCTTCTGTAGATAACAATTCTAACTATTGACATTGTGCGATGAATATTGGTGCCCCCCTTCGAATAAGCTTCTTCATTTGTTGTGCGGAGATGATCTGAGTAGGAGGAGCTTGAAAACCAAACAATTTGTATTTCCTTCTGGCACATTTAAACTTGACGATCTTCTTCTGGTGATTTGCTGAATACATTCCTAGAGTTTGTAACCATTGTATTCCCAAGACGACATCTACACCTCCCAAGGGAACTTTGTAAAAGCTAGACTCCATTTTGTAATCTCTTAGTTGTAATTTAACCTTATGGCACTTCCCTACTCCATCTATTATTTTACCATCTGCCACCATAACCTTTATATCTGTTATGAGATATGCAAATAGATTCATCCTCTTTACTACATTAACATCTATAAAATTGTGGGTGCTTCCTGTGTCTATTAGTACAATGACATTTTCTTTCTTAATATGACCCTTCAACTTTAGGGTTTGCGGTTGTGCTATTCCTGTGATTGACGTTATAGGGAGATTCTTGGCATATCTTCTTCTTTTGGCTCTATGTTTGGAGCATCATTTTCTTCATGGCTATCGTTGTCTGAGTCACGACTCAAAGAGTCTTCTTCTCGTTTTTCTTCACAATTATAGAGATTTGGCAAGCTACATTTGTGACCTGGTGAATATTTGTCTCCGCACTTCTAGAATTTGCTATCTTTTTTCTTCTCATAATTTGATTGTTGATTTCCTCCTCACAACGAGGGTGGAATGTGCTTGCTAGACTTGTATAGAGAATTCTTGCTTGACTTTCCCTTTGAGTAATTGCTTGATTTTTCGGAAATGGTATATGACTTATTAAACTTATGCTTTTTTACAATAATCTTTGCTGCATGTCTGGTTTCCTTAATGGTTTTGGGTTTGTACAATTTCAATTCTGCTTGAATATAATCTTTAAGACCACATTTATATATTTTGAGTAGTTGTTCGATAGTAAATCCTCTTTGTCTTGTGGGTAGTACTTCCCATTCGTGGGTGTATTCGCTTATAGACCCTTTTTGCTTGCGAAGAACAATTTTTTCGTAGATATCGTCTTCTTCTTTGTTATAAAACCTTTTCAGCAAGGCATATACAAATTTTTTCCAAAGAAATGAATGAGCTTGACATTTGCCGGACTATTGTAGGAACCCATTATATGCCTCAACTTCCAAATTGTTGGATGCGGTCATGATTTTCTCTCGTTCACCTATTGGCACGTTCGATTCAAAGACGACTTTCATTTTATTAACCCATACAATAGCACCTTTATGGTCTTTTCCATCGTATTTTGGGAGCTCCTTAATTTGTTGATAGCCTTTTTCTAGGAACTTTGTATAGTGCCGACTACTTGGGAAATGTATTTGCGACATTTGCAGAATTTCATGATGTGTTTGCGGAATTTCATGATTTGGGAAATCTTTGCTTTCTGGCGTCTTGGGACTTTGTATTGGTTCTTGAGCAATTAAAGGGTAAAAAAATGAATTAACCCCTCATTACTGGTTCTGCATTCCTAGCAATATTCTCTCAACATTATCAATTTTTTTAATATCGCATGCCAATTTCTCTTGGGTTACAATTATCCTCTTTTGACCTTCTGCTAACTCTACCCGCTTCTTCTCAACATTATCAAGATGACATTGTACCTTATCAAGTTCTTTATATTTTTTTGTGTCATCATTATTATTCCCCTTTTTCAATTTCTTTATTTCTTGGCAAAACCATTTTTTTTAGTAAGGTTAATTAACTATATATATGTATTTATAATTAAATATTAATTAAATTATATAGTTGCTAAGTATTAATTAATTATGAATTATATAACAAATTAATATAACTAAACTCTATAATAATTAATATCACTATATATAAATTATATATGGGTTATATACTCGTGACCATACGAATAAATAAAATGACATTGAAAATATTTGGGGGTTGTAAGGATGGCGGTCAACGGAAATGGCGGACAACAAATATGGAAATGGACGGTGGGACAAGCTCGACTTAACGTAGTTGTCACTATTGGAAACGCTGTGATCGAGCGCTGGGACAAAGGGCGGTTGATAGCAGTGGACATGTTGGTCTGTTTTTAATGGAATGCAATCGGTCTGAGAGTGGATAGGAGTGTAGCGGATTTGTAACCGGATAGGGTTTAGAAAGCGATCAAACAACGAGAATAACGATGGAGAAAGGACAACATGGTGGAGGTGCGGCGAGACAAGTGACTTGTGCAGCAAGAATTTGTCCAGAGTGTCGATTTCGCTTTGATACCATTGTATCACCTAAATTGCAACTTTTATGAATTATGGAAGAATTACACAAAGTATCTGTAATAGATAATTTTTATTGAATGAATACTTGAAGGATGATTTACATTCCCTCATACGGTATGCCTAAATAGGTAGTGTCGGGTCACGAGGGTAAATGGTCATGCCTTTTGACAATTACTTTTCATTAATTAATAATATTTAAAATTGTTTAAATAAATAAATAAATTATTTATATATTTATACATATTATTTATTAATTTATTTTATGAATTATTTATTCATAACATAGATTAGAGAAGTTATCGGATCAAGTAGTTGATACAACATAGAACTTCAGAATTTCAACATAGAGAAATAACTTTTAAATCCACAAAGAAGACAAGAAACAAAGAACTCAAGCTTGAAGGAACTCCAAATGATGAATCAAATATAGAAGAAACAAATTTCATGAGGAAGCTCAATAGAGGAACCGTAAAACGCAAAGGTAAGTTACCTTTTAAATGTTTCGATTATGGCAGAATAGGTCAATATGTTAAGGGGTGTCCTTTTAAGGAAAAGAAAAACTTCCACAAGAAAAATCTTTATTGTAAAGAAGATAGCAACTCTTTAGATGAAAGTGATACAAAAGCACCAACAGCAAGAGAAGTCCTCTTCATATCCCAAGAAAATCAAGATAATGATCATGATAATGAAGAATCAAATATGAGAATAGAGTCCTTCTAGGGACTCAAAAAAGATTCAGAGATGAAACGAAAGATGATGTAATGTTCGTTCCGAGAATAGTTTCCCTAAAACCAATTTCACAATTTTGCATTTTTGACTATTATGGTGGCCCTTGAAATTTTGGGGATGAGACTTAGGAGAAGGGCGCCGAAATAATTTTGTCAGTGGAATGTGGGGGCCACACCCACATGTAATACGCACCCCGTTGGAGAGAAAAGTCGAATTGTTAAAAGAGTGAGGTCGAAATATTGGATGGAGGGACCCACATGAGGAGGCAAGGAAAATTATAAATAGAAGGACCATAGAATATATTGGGGCTTTTTTGATCACTCATCTATTTCCTTTGTTGCTCAAGTAGTGTCGCTGAGTCACAAGTGTTGCTTAGCACAAAGTTTTCCAAGGGGAGAATTCACCCTTCTTTCGGTGGACTTCGCATGCCACCCTAGGGATGTAAATTTGCTGCTACATTGGAGGGAGATTTGTGGAATTATGGGAGCATCTTTCAGCTAATTCGTGCTCTAGGAGGATGTAGGTAGAGGATTATGAGCCACTCATTTTAGCTATTTTCCAGGTGGTGTTTTCCGAGATAAATTTAGAGAAGCTGCTCCAGGGGAAGACTAAACTTGGTGGAGAATTTGGGAGCTGAAGATTGCTGCGTTTTGTTGAAGAATCTAGGGCAAAGTAGTGTAGTGTGATTCTTCGTTACTTTGATAACAATTTGTGGAGTATTTTTACTTTTCCTTATTAGCTTATTCTTCTTCTTCTTCTTATTAGTGCATATGTCTGTACTTTATCAAACTGCTACCAAAACATGAAAACATGAACACAAGATGTTGGCTCTCTGCCAGGGACAAAACCTCTCTTCTCTTGAGAGGAAAACCCTTTAGTGAATTTCTCTTATTGAAGCCTTTTATTGATCAATGCCAAACGCTAGACTCCTGGCAAGAAGATTTTCCAAGCACAAGTCAAGTCTTTTCAAGATCACTTCCTCTTGCAACACTTTGTCTTCCTCCCTTCAGTGCTTCTTCTGACAACTGATGCAGACTTAGGGCAACAACAATGCAGCCCTAATTCTCCGCACGTGTGAGTGATTCTCCTTACAAAACGATGTTAGACTTGTCTTCTCTTCTTCGCTTGCATACCCTTCTTCCACGCTTGAGAGATAAGCCTTTGTAGGCCTAGTTTGAACTCAAAACAATGAGATATATGTGGCTGTGATAGTGTTGTTGTGATGACCGCAGGTTGTCCTTCTTTTCTCGCATGTGTGGCTGTTATAAGCTTTAGATCAACCCTATTTACTTTGCTCTCTTTCCTTTCTTTCTCACTTGAGTGGGAGTCTCTTTAGGCCAATGATCTGTACCCAAACAATGAAGTTTGGGTCTGTGATAGAGGGTTGTTATGGCAGCAGGAAGACCCTCCCGTTCTTCGCACATGTGACTGTATTCTAGCCCTAGAACAGTCCTTAAACGTTTAGTGTTTCTTCCTTCTTATTCACTATGCTTGGAGGTCTCTTCCCTTGTCTTCTCGTACCCTTTTCTTATCTTATTCCTCGCAGATTTCAGAGATGATCTTCTACACTTTTGAGGAGGTCGAATGGCTCCTTATATAGGAGTCTGTCTCCTTCTTTCAGGCCGACTAGAGGCCGACATGAAGACTTGAGGCCGACTTGCTTGACATGATTCAGATTGCTTCTTTTGATGGTGCCATTGCTTGGAGAAGACTTGTGACTTGCTTGGAGGACTTCTTATGACCCTAATACATATTCATACAAGGTGTAACAAGCCCTTAAGGTCTTCAACATATTCTTTTGACTATTTGACTCACCTATAACACTTAAAATAGTGCTAGACATTTTTCAATGAGCAAGAAACTCATTGACATATATTATAAAATAATATCTCTTTTCATGAATAAGTACAAATATCAAAAGTACATGTGAACTTAGCTACATTTCCTTCAACACCTTTGAGAGGAGCGAATTTCTCTTCCCTAGGCCTGCATAAGAGAGAGATTGGACAATGTATTTTAGAGTTGTGCTCAGCTCTTTGGTGCCGGGTCTTCAACACATCATCTCTCCTACTTCCGGAGAAATTTCTTAGAGACTTTCACTAGTAGATTGAGGAGGGATAAGAAGGATTTCAGCAGATTCCAGCACTAGGGGACGCAGTTTTTGTTCAGGAGGGCGTAGTGTCAAAACAGGGCAATTCCGAGAGGTCGGAATTAGCCCAATTTTTTTGGGTTTTGGTGAGTTTGGTGAAAGGAGATCGGGGCTAGTTTTGCAGAATTTTCTGAGCATCAAAGGTGTGGAAAATCTTTAGTTTCTCCAACCAACATTGTAGTTTCTCTAGGGACAGCGCAGATCCTTGCGAAGGAGTTTCTCTACAACAGTTGGGCAGTCGTTGTTGGACACCTGAGCCTTGTAGCTTGCCTTGAGCAAACCCAGGTGCATTCCTTCCATCACACATTGTACTTCTATCATTTGATAATAAAATTGGCCTATTTCAGCATGTTTTTGGAGCATTTCTGGTTACCTGATTGCATGTGTATTTTCTTGTGTTATATGTGCTTAATTTGCTTTGTTTATCATTTTTAATTTCCATTTGGGATAATACAATGGTATCAGAGCTCAGATCTTGGCTTAGTCGTGGGGATTTTCCTATGAGCAAGGAGGATAGGCAGAACATTAGTTATTGTAGGAAAAGGTACTGGAGCAGGGAAAGGGTGTTGGAGATTACACCGAATATCGAGACACCAGGGAAGGTAGTAGTGGTGGCGAATATGGGAGAGCTAAGGAGTAAAGAGGAAGTAGCATTTGATAGCCTCTTAAAGGCCCTAAATGATTTGGGGAAAGGGCAGAAGGAGATGTTGGATGAACTCAAGCTGTAGAATAGGGACAAGAGCCTACATCGAGAGTTCCTATTTGGGCAGACTTCAGTATTGAAATTTGATGACTAAAATGTTTCCTACAATCCCAACCCGATTTTAATTCCACCTTATCACTCCCATTCAGTTAAAAGCCCTTTCCCATAAACATACATTCAACATATAGAATTCTGGAAATGCAATTTTCAGATTAAAACACATGGGACTATCAACACATGTTGAAAATAAATAGGGACATAAACAGACCAGCGACACACATAAAAATACACAGTTTTTTGATCAATTTAGACCCAGGCAAAACCCCTTCAATCTTCTCTTAGAAGAACTTGTTAGAGAGCTCTTCAAATTTATTTATCTTTCGAGTTCAGGAAAAATACATTTGCAGACAAAACAAAACAACAAAATACAACTTAGCTCTTCTGCCCAAAACTCCTTGAAAACTATGCCCACATTGCCTCGATTTCTGTGCCCACTTGAAATTGAAAATATGTACTGTACAATACAGATTCCGTATGAACTGTATGGATTTCCGTATGATGCAATAGCATTTACCCAAGGGAAAATCATTGTAAATAGTAGACATAGGGTCATGTATTTTTAGGAAATAGTTTTCCTAAGTCTCAAGTTAATGTAATTTAGGCCTTTTAGTGATCTAATTAGATAAGAGAGGATGTGGACCATCGCGCTAAATAAAGGGACAAATCTGCTTTAAAACAGAGAAAAAGATGGAATGGATAAGTCTCTAGAAGACTTAATTAAATGCAATCTACCATATGTATTATGTAGTGAGCTTTAGGGCTTTAGTTGGAGTGATTTAAGGAAAGGATTGATCTGATCCCTTTAGTGAGCCGATCCAATATATTCTTATAAATAGTGAACCTGCGTGTTCAATTAATATAGAAAGAGAGACAGATAATTATATGTAAGCCTACGGGCGGGAAAAAAATAAAGAGGCCACTGATGGTGAAAATTCAGGGCTGTGCGAGAGAGGTGTCTCGAATGTAATCTTTGTTTATATATATATATATAATATATATAATATATAACAATATATATATATTCAAACTTTATTTCTGACTGTGTCAGAGAGTGTGAGTTGCGTGTTTTGTGATTAATTGTGGTGGAACTTGTAGGTTCTGTTACAGTAAATTGCAGACAAATTTATGAAGAACGCGCAGAGGAGAGAATGATTCAGAGGGATCATAAGGGTTCTTAGAATCCATTGAAGAAGTTGAGAATTCACTGAGGAATCAACTCATGAGGGAGTTGCAGCGAAAACAATGAAGAATAGGATCCTTTGGAAAAGCTAGAACCACGGAGAAAACTGAAGAAAAGGTGTAAAAACACAAGTAAAGTGAAGAGCGGAGGAATGAAGTGGTAATGTTCAGTAGCCGTTAGATTTGAAAGATCAACGACCAGGATCAAGTCACATTGGCGAAGACCTTTTTAAAGTGACCAGAACGAGCCTTAGAGATTTGCGAAGAATGAGCAGCAATTAATCGTGGACCATTGGATCGTGGCCAAATCAACAGTCACGATTTAAATTGCAATCGGAAGTCGGAGGTGTAATGGTCAGCGGCTGTGTTTAATGGAGTTGCGACTTCGCCGATAGCGATATATCGACGTTCAACGTTTGGGATTATCGACGATCTGAGGTGTCGGCAATAGGAAGTCGGTGTCGAACAGAGCAACGGGGAAGCGATAAGAAATAGACCCGACGACGTTTATAAACGCGGGTGTATAAATGTTGAGGTCTGATATATATGTTCAACTTTGTTTTCTTTTATAAACAAGATAGTGAAAAATTAAGCGCGTTAGTGTATTTTCCTAATTTTGAAGGGAAATCGCATATCGGAAAGGGAAAGGCATATATGTACGTATGTCCAAGGAAAGAAGCGAATGTCGATTGTGATGAGGTTTAACCTCGGAAATCGTGACAAGGATGTACGGTAAGTGGAGGAAGGTATATTTGAAGTTAAATCCTTTGTAATGGTTTATAAAGTAGAAGAGCACCGATAGAAGGTTTTATACGTTAAAACGTATATAAACAATGATGTAAAGGTTCCGAAGGTTTTAATTCTCGATAGAAGGATAAGGAAGACTTTAACGAAGGCTTAAACAAAGGCTTGAGGCTTGTTTAAAAGTTTCGGTAGGTGATTCAGGTGGGGTGATTGTGTTCCGATACAAAGAAAATGGTGGTGAAGGGCCTTAACCATATATAAATATGAAGTTTTGACTCCTTTGTGTGTTAATTGTCTGGGACAGTTGTGTTATGCATTCTCAATATTCTGTGGGTATGGGTGCGGGTCTTACCCTGCATCACCGTACCACTTTATAAACTGTACAATTTTTTTTCATTTTTTTTTAATTCTCAAAAACTTATCTCGAATGGCATGCAGCTCACAACATTCAATGCTATTCGTAATGTACCTTCTGCTGTCTTTTATGCCTTGATTTCCATGCCCATCTTTGCCCAGAAGTCACTCCTTTAGCTTGCTACACAAATTTCTCCTTCAAAACGTTTCCCTAGCTCTCAGCTTCCTCTCTCCAATCTGCTCATGAAAAATGAATGTAGTCTCTGTTTTCTTTTCCCCCTTTTGTTTCCCTAAATGACTTTTGGGCAACCCTAAGATCTAATGGCTCAGATTCATTTAGATCAAGGGATGAGAATAAATGTGCATTTAATTCTCACTTTCTATTTTTTGACTCACCCATTAAATAAAGTACCCACATTGTACTTTATGTCTAAAGTCACTTTTCACTTTATAATTTAACATTAACTGTACCACTTAGAAAGTCACTTTCACTTTATAAAGTCACACTTAGAAAAATAATTATTTTGGACACTTGTCCCTAGGTAGAGGCTAACCCATGGGAAACCACTTGTCCAAGGTACATTAGAGATCAACATTCAGGGGTCTGCCACCAGTATGACAACCAATCACCAGCTACTCACCCACAAGCTTTCAGTGGGCCAACCAGGACTATGCTGCCCACGTTTTTGCCTTCAACAACTAGTGAGCAGGGTCGGCAAGTTGATCAGATGTTCATGGGGGACTATTTCCAGGAGTGGCAGTCCATGGGGGAGGATTTCAAAGCAGTGTTATCCTTTAGAGATTTCTGCTAAGGGCACTGGTGGGTGTAGCACGCAGAGTTCAAAATTGCAGCGTACCATTGGGAGGATGCATTTGTTGATTTTTGGTAGCATTAGATGTGCTCGAAGTCTAAAATTTTGCAGGGAGGCTTAGGCACATGTATGACAAAGAACCCAAAAATTGTTTTGGGAAATTACACTTAGAAAGAGTTGTATTAAAACAATTAATTATTTTTAATGGGACCCTAAGTCTAAAGTTAGGAAAATAAAATAATTAAAGGGTATTAATATAAACAGTGGGTGTAACTTCTAGAAGTAGATGAGGATCGAGCATAAATGATCTTAGCCATTGATTAACTTCTAATCTAGGCCGTTGAAAGTCAACGAGGAGATTATTTAAGGAGGCTTGAGGGTCACTTGGAAAAACACACAGAGAGAGTTCGGAGAATCAATTTTCTACAACAGAACAACTGCTGGGAGATTTTCAATAGTGAGCTTTTGCAGTGAGGGGTAGGGATAGTTGGGTTGGAGTATCTTCTCCAGGATCTAGCATCAACAACAGAGAGGCAAAGAGACACCAAGAGGAGGCATCACAGACCCAAGAGGGGTTGACGCTGGGCCAGAAGGGCCCATGCAGAGCTGACGCAGAGCTAGAAGGGCTCATGTAGAAGAAGCGCAGTCTTCTAGTGCAGAAATCCGAAATCAGGTGTTTTAGGTGTGGTGGGATGGGTCACTACACTACACAATGTCCTCTCAAGAAGAAGGAAAAAGATGAGAAACACGATCCAAAGGCTGCGCCCATGAAGATCGAAGAGGAGGAGTTTGCCATGATGACCGAGATACCTGCAGGAGGGAGGTGGGCTGATTTGGAGCTCTAGCTCGAAATAGCTACAGATGGGCAGGATCCTTGAGGAGCCCACCTCTTGGACCAATTCCATGCTACGGGAGCATAGATCAGAGGTGTTAGGGTCCTATAATTTATAGGTTCAACTGATGATTGGATGTTTTCTTTCAGTATTTCAAATTGTAAATAATATTGCATATTGCAAATGATTTCTAAAAAAAGATATATAAATGAAAATAAAAAATGAAAAGTGGGTATATATATTAAAAAATAGAAAAAGAAAAAGAAAAAGAAATGATAAAAGAACTCCACAGAAAAGAAAAAATGTGAAAGTGATGCTAGTTGAAGTGCCACTGATAGTGCAATAATTTTTGGAGAATAAATTCATGAAATTGTGTGCAACTTGTTCAAAATGAAAAAATACTTCCTCTTGCTTGAAACATACTGTTTAATCATGTTCAAGCAAATTTCAATTTATGTTAATTAGATTAGAATTAATAAATTAGAGAAACAGTGTAATCTTGGCTAAGATTAGATTAGCTAGATTAGGTGAATAAATTAATCCAACTGGTAATTTGGGTTAATGTAATGGTTAGACTAGTTTTGAATAGGTGCTTAGTCCTTTAAATTACAGAATAAATGAGGGTTTGCACTCCTAAATGCTCTCTAATTGCTTTTAATTAAGTTAGTTCAAGGGAAAATTAAACTCGTTAGAAACATGTTAGCACTTGGCGTTATTTGCCCAAAATTTGGACCTTATTGTAAAAATATGTGCACGATGGGACAATTTATCACTAGCGTTTAAACCAAGCTCATATCCCCTTCTCATCGAACGACTTCCAAAGTACCAGGCCTTTTCGACTCCCCCCGCCATGTTTCGGTTTAGCAGCTAGAGAGGGGGGGGGGTTCGAAAAGCAGTTTCCTCCCCGACGGTCCCACCCCTACGTGTTACCACCGCGACATTTCGCACCCAGCCTGTCAATACCATATACCACTCCTACCCCCCTCTGAAAGCTGTTTTTCGCTGCTCTCGCCATAATCTGCACTCCCGGTTATGTCACACTCGACTTCCACACCACCTCCACTCTCCTATTGCCACGTACCTCCTTCTCGCCAATGGTCCCACGCCTCCTTCTGCCTACCGCTGGTCGCCACGTCAATTAACCGTTGTGTCCTCCCATTCGCCACTTCCGCCCATTGCGATTTTTGTTGCAGAGTAAATGCTCCTCCCAAATAGCCGTTTAGCCAAATGTTATCACTCCTGTGCGAACCTATACATCTTTTCTCCCCCCCCTCGATTACACTCTTTCCTCACTCCCCTACTCTCACAATGCTATCAATCCTCTGTTCCGGCTTGCCTATCAACTATAGCTAACAGAGTAATTCCCTGCAAGTTCTCTTTCCCGTACAATTAACAATCATTCTCTGCAATTCTAGCCGGATTATCGCAATGGCCCCCAAAACTAACACTGATGCCACTGTGGTAAATCCAATGCTTTCTCCCTCTGTGGATTTAAGCCATATTCCCTTAGCTGATAGAGAATGTAAAATCGCCGAAATACAATGTGAATTTAACGTCTTCGAATTACACTGTTGGTTTTGTGACACCTATCTTGACCAGTCCAATGAGATTAACCTTTGGCAATCTAGATTACCCATGTTTGTTTTTCCCCAATCCCATCATTTCCCAGAATTCTTTCTGAAGTGCCATGCCTCTTATCTCTCAAGTAAGAGAGCTATCATCTCCCCTAATGGTGAAATCCTTTTCAATTGATGCCCTTAAAGAAATTTAACAAAAACTCACTTTTCCCTAGTGAGCCAGGATTTTTGAAGTTTTCATGCCAGAAGATTCTCAATTTCCCAAGAAAACCCCCCCTTATTCCTCTTCTATTTCCCCCAAAGAACCAGATAGATCATCTTTGTCTTGTCTTGCTTGCTTGGGCACTTCTCATATGAATGGGTAGATGAGCCTATTTTAAGCTTTCTATCCACCCTTTCCACAGAAGGACTATCAGTCATCTTTGAATATGGTTGCTTTCTTGCAGATGTAATGCATGAACAATTCAAACTGAAGGAATGTTTAGATATTCTTCCATTCTTATGTATATGTTTATTTTCTTACAGACAGATAGGTTTCCTTTTGCAGTCCAAAAACTCAATCAACAAGGAAAGCCTTAGTCCATAATCTTTTGGACTTCAATTATCAGAAAACAATCACATGAGTACAGGTTCAAAGATTTTATAGACCAGTTTGTATATCCAGTAACTTGTTCGCTGAGTGGCGAGCAGATTCGCAGGTTCAGTGAAGGACATTCAAAAGGTGTTGCAGCTCAGTGAGTAGGTGAAGACAGGAGATTGGTATTTATACCAGTCATTTATAGAAATCAGGGTTTATGGCTTCGAGCTGCGGCCCTATAAACTACCAAAGTACCTTCCTATGAGGATATTTGCCTTGGAGTACATCAGGCAAATAATCCAATCAGACAACGTTCACTTTGTGGCAGCTAAGAAGAAGTCCCAATTCAGAATCAAAACACAGGTAGGACCATTTATCTGTAATAGTAGAGCAGCAGGAGAGGAAGCAGACCTCCTACTGAAACAAATGGATTTTCCCCTTAGCTTCACATGGTCTTATGATCCCTTTGGTTAATTTCTAAGCTGAGGGTGGAACAAAAGACAACCCCCTATGTACATACCCATAAACTAGAGATTGAGAAATACATGAATCAACAAGATTGGGTAGAGAACACATTGCAGGAGGTCAAAGAGCAGGTGCTGTCCAGAACCACCTCAGAGACTCCTACCCCTAGAGAGAAGACTGAGAAAAGACCAAGAGAGGAGGACTCCCCTTTAGTCACAGAAGTCTCAGCCAAGGAATTCAAGATCCATTCAAAGAAGACAAAGACAAGCTCCAAGGTGGATTTGCCACCATTGGAGGAAACACTGGGTACTATTGTGCTCTCTGGCCTTCAGACTTTAAAGTTTGGTAGTAGCACCACTGATTCTCCTTCATTCTCAACCACCAAAGAGAATCTAGCTACAACACCTCGTACACCAGAGTCATTTACAGAATAGAGGTAGCTAGATATACTTCAAAGATACAGAGAAATTAAACAGAGGAATGAAGCCCTCAATGATAATATTTATGTTCAAGTTAGGAAGCCGTGTTCCTCGATTCGACATAGACTCATTTCGGCCTATGACATAGAGAAAGGGAGAATGCATATGGCATTCTTACAGGCACAGGTTCCTCAAACTAAATCAACAACTGGTTTCAAGCAAACTATATTTGAGTTTGAGGCAAAGGGTGTCCATCCTTTGGATCAGATGGAAATGCACAGGCAAACAGGAGAGATGGTTTAATCAACCTTCACACAAACTGCCCTTATTGCTTCTAAACTGTAGCTGTCTTTGTTTCGCCATTTCATTTCATAGGTGGCACATTTTGTGGGTCGTTCTGGTTGGAGAGATATTGATGTTTGAAGTTTGATACCCCAAAGATAGGTCTAGCACCAACACCTTTGCGCCAAAAAGCTATGGCCTCAACACTTCATTTCTGCCCCAGAAGAAGGTAAAAAAAAAATGTAATACAAATTGTCATAAGCCCACGTGTTGAAGATTGCCTTGAAAAGAGCTTAAGGAAAGACAAAAATGATTTTTTAAGTGGCCTAATTCTCCTGCTCCAAGTCGGCCCCTAATTGGACATGACTTTTCAAAAGATAAGTATTATTATGTTCAGGCCAGCTCCGAACCACTATAAATATACCCAACTTGTGGGTAATTGAGGTAAGGGAATGCAGATTATATGAGGTAGAAACGAAGGAAGAACAGTGCGAGGTCTGAGGCTAAAGGATACATCTGAAGAAGGCCGAGATACCTAAAGCTTGGAGTATTTGTTATGGTTTGAAGACAGCTTAAGGATCTGGTTTGATATGGCCTAAGGCTTAACTCAACCTTGCTTGAGGACAGATTTCGGCCCTGTCTTAGGGTATCTTTCTGAAGTTGAATTCCTTCATATTTTAGAGGTCTATTCAGCCCTGCAATAGTATTTTGAGACAGTCTGTTCCAAGGCTCCCTTATGACGCAATCCAAAGCCTTCACCTGAAGCAGAACCATGTCTTACTAGAAGTTGATCCGAAGTTCACCTGAGACAATTCGAAGTTTGTGCCAGAGCTAATATGTTTGATCTGAGCTGTACAGAAGGTTGCAATTGGTAAGAATTTTGAAGTTTGTTTTATCCTTTGAAGTATTATTGCTGGGCAAAATTTGAAGACTAGGTTGCAGAGAAAGAGGACTTGTTTTGACCCTTGACTGAATCTATCTGGGGCCTAGACTTGGCCTGTCTAAGGCCTAATTTGGGCTTGCTCTGAGGTTACATATCTGGCACTATTTAAGGGCAAGTTTCTGTGATCTATCCTAAGCAAAATTCGGATTGTCTGATGCACACATCAAATAGAATAAATTCAAAATATTGAGACCACTTAGTCCCTGTCTTTGACATGTTGATTTGGGGTAGCATCAAATGTGCTCTAGCCATGAAAATTGGTGGAGAGGCTAAAGCACATGAGATTTCCAAGACCTAGAAATGATTTGGGGAAGTTCCACCCGGTGAAGGAGATATTAAAATAAATAATATTTTTAATGGGTTACTAAGTCTAAACTTAGGAAAATAAAAATATTAATGGGTATTAATATAAAACTGGGTTAGAAGGTTCTAAAGGACAGGGATAAAGCCAAATCTAATCTTAGTCGTTGATTAGAGATGTAATCTCGGCCGTTGAATACTTGACAGTAAAAGTATAAGAGGAGGCTTGAGGGTCAGTTGGAGATACACCAAAGTGATCAGTTGTTCGATTTTCTATAGCGGGGTTTGCTAAGAGAAATCGAATCAGTGATCAGAGTTGCAGCGAGGGGCAGTGAGTACGAGGTAGAGAGGCAAAGATAGTGCGGAAACACCAACGCAGAAGCAGAGAGGGAGACGTAGAGCCAAAGGGAGCCACCCAGAGCTAGTAAGGATTGTGCAAAGCATAGTTGCGGGAGAGCGCCCCCCCCCCCCC
>APFE030133778.1:0-10011 GCA_000404065.3 Pinus taeda
TGCTGGTAAAGGACTGCACCAGTACATTGTAAAATAAGTTTCTTATTAAAGGAAGAAAGAGACGAATTGCAGCAGGTGTTTTTCACCCACATTGGGTTTCCACCTTATATCATGGTGTTCATGTGTGCTTCTTATGTGTGATGATCTTTACTGTTTTACTACACCTGTTTACTATTAATGTGGTTAATAATGTTCTAATGCATTTGCTGAAGATAAGCTAACTGAATCATAAGATTGTTGCATATACGCTTGTTGCATTTAATACAGTCGCATATATACGTGTATACCCTTAACTAAAGTCGCGTATATGAATCTGAGTGTGAAAAAGAAAAAAATTATCTGATTTGATAATACTGATTCACCCCCCTCTTAGTATTATTTCCAACAATTGGTATCAGAGCAGGTCCTTTTGAAGAAGCTTGATCGCTTGAAGGAAAATATCCATCGGAATAGCTAATCCAGATAAAGAGGCACATATCAGGCCACCAGTCTTTGACGGGAGCAACTTTACCAACTGGAAGATAAGAACCACAACATATCTACAATCACTTGGAGCAGAATTTTGGGGAATCGTAGAAAGTGGATACAATTTCCCATCAGCAGTTCCTACAGATGCAGCCGAGAAAAAGCAATATGAACTCAATGCCAAAGCTGTTACTGTCTTATTGGGAAGTTTGACACAATCAGAATTTATGAAGATCATGCATTACAAATTAGCTAAGGAAATATGGGGAAAATCATTCTAAGCTACGAAGGAGATGAACAGGTAAAAAGAGAAAAGCTTCAAACTCTTAGAATCCGGTATGAAAATCTTAAGATGCATAGTAATGAAACCATAGCTAATTACTTCTTGCGTATGGATGAGATTGTAAATTGTATGAGGGATTTGGGTGAAGAATTTAAGGAAGTTGTCTTAGTTGAAAAGGTTTTGAGATCCCTGTCTGCTAAATTTGATTCCAAAGTGTCTGCCATATAAGAAAAGGAGAATCTGCAGAAAATCACCATGTCACAACTTCACGGAATCTTAACTGCTTTTGAGATGTGAAAAGAGGGACCATCAGAAGCTAGATTCGAAGCATCAGGATACATGTCAGAGGAAGAAGAGGAGGTAAATTTTGTCAAGAATCTTGAACGGGGAACTTGACGATTCAAAGGTAAGCTACCTTTCAAATGATTTTCATGTGGTAGAGTTGGTCACTATGCTGCTAGATGCCCTCATAACAAAGGAAAGATGTCGGAAGAAGGTAATAGAAGCTATTATACCCATGTTAAAAGTAATGACTCATTCAATGGTAGTGAAGACATTAGAAGTCTCATGGCATATGATAAGAAGAATGCAGAAACTGAAGAAGTTACCAAATTAAACGAACAATTGGAGACAGTAACCAGGGTAAGGGAGAAACTGCAGGATATAGTAAAAGATCAGAGCATAACTATTCAGAGTCTTGAATCAAAGATCTTCTCTCTAAACGAAGATCTTGAAAAATAAAAGGAGTAGAACATAGAAGCTCTTGAACATGAAGTGATCAAATTGAAGCAACAAGTGGAAGAAGGAAGAAAAGTTGAAGAAGACCTAAGGAAACAGTATCTGAAAAAGGAAGAACAACATCAAGTTCAGGTAAATATCTTAAAAGGTAAATTAGAAGAAAAGGATAAATTATTGCGATTTCAAGATAGTACTAATATTTTGGATGAAATTCTTGGTAGTCAAAGATCCCCTAGTATCAAGACTGGTCTTGTCTTTCATGAATCTGTTGAAGGTGAATCTAGTTCAGAAGGTGAGGCAAGGAACTCCAAAGAGAAATCTAAAATGATAAACAAGGAGTTGAGAGGTCATCCCCATCAACAATCAAGGAACGAGATTCTTCATAGGAAATCTTTTACTCCTCCACTGAATAATGTTGAATGCTATGTATGTCATAATCTTGGACATGTTGCAGCCAGATGTAGAAGTAGAATGGTTCAAGATCATCACAAAAGATCATCACATCCTAGGTACTTTAGAGGATATTGCTTTACCTGCAATGAATATGGACACAAAGCAATTGATTGCAATAGAAGGAACATGAAATATGTAAGATGTTATTCATGCAACAAACTTGGACATAAAGCAAGGGAATACAAGAGAAAATTTCAAAGTTCAAAACAAGAGGACCATACATCATCACAGTTTCAGAAGACAGAATTAGAGACTGAAAGGTGTGACATAACTCAGTTAGCTGACATAACAGACACAGGGGATACTGAAAGTGAATAAATTTCGTATTCCATCTTTCATATTGCGATATAATGAAGATAAGTCACGTATATACGCGAGTTACAGGCTGCAGAGTCGCGTATATGGAGATCAGGAGAAAGGGCAGCAGAACAGACTCAGGGAAACGTTCGGTCATGATAAGAGATGGTTGGCACTGGCTCAGGGGGAGCATATACTTCAAACAATGCATTGTTTTCATGTGTTTAGAAGTTGGTGATGATGCTTATGTAGCTAAATGATACATCCTGTTGGTTGATCAAATGAATGGTATTGCAGGTTTAGATGTTGATACTTATGGTGCAGATCATATATGATGAATGATAGTCATGATTTTGAATATAGTGCAGGTCCTAAATACTTCATTTTCTCAAGGGGAGCATGGATGGATTGATACATCTTGGCATATACAAAGGGGGAGATCATTCAGAGATTTCAGCAGGTACTCAGGGGGAGTACGGACACCAGAAGGTATACCAAGGAAGAGAATATCTTGGTCTGCCCTTTGCCCTTGATGTCAAAGGGGGAGAGTGACTTGGTGTGGTGGTTGCCATCAAGTCCAAAGGGGGATATTGTTGGCATTATGATTCAGGTGTTGTCCTTGATGGCAACTCACTCAAAGGAATGATACAGGTGATGGCAACTCACTCAGAGGACAGATCATAGTGCAGCAGGTAAATAAAGAGATATACGTAGGTTAACCGTGAAGAAAGTGTGTATATACGCGGGTTAGCGAAGCAGAAGGAGCGTACGCGTATACATGCGGGTTAATAAGAGTAAAGGCGCGTACATGTTGGAAATCATGGTTTTGGTTCGTGGTATTTGGTCCATAGTATTTGGTCCAAAGTGACGACCCCAAGTATTGGGTTCATGGTATTGTTTCTACATGGTTTTGGACCATGGTATTAAGAGAAGCCTAAATCTATATAAGGAGAAGATAATTAGGCCAAGAGAGGAGAGAAAGAGTTGAGTAAGGAATGAATATCTGACGAAGTGCGAAGATCTAGTATTGCTAGTTATCGGTTTGTGCTGCTTGGATTGGGTTGATAGAGCAGCGAAGGCACAGGTAATTATCTTTAGATCTGTACGCGGGTTGTATGAGGTGAAAGCGCGTATACACGCGATATTGGTATAGTAAAGTAGCGTATGCATTATGAGATTGGGTATTTTAGGTTGCTGTTGATTCTATTGGTTGTTGCAGAGTTCTGGGCTCTGGTTTGCGTTCTGTGTTTTTGATGACAAGGTTTCAGTGATTCAGTATTGGGTGATTTAGAGATTTATGATGCAAGGATAAGTTGATGAATGTATTGCAGTAGTGATTATTTTATACTTATGGATCCAGTCTGAAAATTGATGAAACGTGGTCCCTGAAGAAAAGAAGGTTGCAGGCTTCTGTAGGTCAGCACCTACGTACTAGTATATCCGCTAGTACAAGAGCTAAGGAGGTTGTAGCTCCCTTCCAGAAGTAACTGGAAAACGAGAGAGGGTTGTAGCCCACTGCAGGCTGTAGCCTGCGTGCTGGTAAAGGACTACACTAGTACATTGTAAAAGAAGTTTCTTATTAAAGGAAGAAAGAGACGAATTGCAGCAGGTGGTTTTCACCCACATTGGGTTTCCACCTTATATCATGGTGTTCATGTGTGCTTCTTATGTGTGATGATCTGTACTATTTTACTACACCTGTTTACTATTAATGTGGTTAATAATGTTCTGATGCATTTACTGAAGATAAGATAACTGAATCATAAGATTACTGCATGTACGCTGGTTGCATTTAACACAGTCGCGTATATACGCGGATATACTGAATTGAAGCCGCGTATATAAATCTGAGTATGAAAAATGAAAAGTAACTAATTTGATAATACTGATTCATCCCCCTCTTAGTATTATTTCCAACAATTTCCTAATAAAACTAATTGAAAATGATAAATGCAATTTAATAATTAGTTTGATAATTAATTTAATTTAATTTAACTCTCTATATATATAAAATAATAATCATAATAAATAAATCACTAAATCTTAAAATTAATAATAAATAAATTTTGGAATGGTAAAATTAAAAGGACATTATTCAGCATTTCGCATAAACATAATTATGCATTATGACAAACCAAAGGAAAATTTGGATCGAAATAAAAGAAAAATATAAATAATTTTAATAATAAAATTAAGAAATATTAATATTTTTTTTTTTTTTTTTTAATTACATATAAAAATGTTTAATAAAAGAAATTAAATTAATAGAAATTATAAAAGAACGAAAGAAAATAATTACATTAGGAAAAATTAAAAATAAAATATATTAAAATTAAAATTAATTAGATAGAAAAAATAGAAATAAAAAAATATTATTTTAATAAAAGGAAATATATATTTATTCTTAATAAGACAAAGTTATTTAAAATAAGAATAGAATAAAGAAAATATTTATTTAAATAAATTAAAAATTGTTAATAAAAGTATGATTTTAAAGAAAAAAAATATTTTTTAATTCTTGATATTTGGATTTTAAAAATTTATTAAGCAAAAATGTATTAATAAAATAATTTGATTTTATTAAATGAAATTAAAATAAAATAAAATGAAACATAAAAAAAATGAATAAAATAATTTAAAAAAGAAAGGGAAATAATGAAAATAAAATAAAAATTATTGGAAAATTTTATAAAACGAAATACCTATGATTGAAAACAAAATTGGGAATGGTTGAAAGGTGATATGCGACCGTTGCAGTGGGAAGACGTTTACTCTGAGCTATTGGTTGTAGGGCTAAAGCATTGGACATGTAAGATTGTGTTTCCAAGATGTCTCTCAAGGGATTATAGGTTGGCGGAAGGAGGGAATCTGTAAACGACGAAGATAGAAATTTCTACAACTGTGGTCCATAACTACAATTGTATGTTTTTTGATGTTTCTCCTCTCTAATATTTTCTGAGGTTGGGTCGGGTTGAATTTGTGCTATGTTGTGGGTGTTTTTTGTTAGAGTCATTGTGAATAGTTTGGTTGATCATATTGGCTTGGTGGGCTAGGCTTATGAGGATTTGTTTTGCCCAAGTAGATAACAATATGCTTCAACTTATTTATTTAATTAATTTTAATGGTCTTTTATAGAATGTGAACAAAGATTGTTAGTAAATCATTTTAAAGAGCAGTGTGAATATATAAATGGTTATGTAACCATCTCACAAAATAGTAGAAGAGATAGATCAACGACTTCAAAATAAGCTTCTTCAAGGCGGTAATCTCCTTTACATTACACAAATGAACAATTATTGGATTATCCAAATGAAAAAACTTCCTTTCTATATATAGGAGTCTCAGTGGTCGCAATATAATCAAAACTGACATAACAATATTAATGTAAGGGCAAAACAATAAGAATAGTGGGATTCTATGGGGCACAATAATAACAATATGGGGACTACATGGGCACAACAATAACAATAAGGGGGCTACAGTAATACCAATGAGGGAATATGCTAGTGTTATAAGAACCTAACATGCCCCTCTCCTTGAAAAAATTATTGCCCTCAATGCTTGAGTAATTTTGGATGCTTTTGTATAAAATCATCACCCTCCCATGAAGAATCTTCCACGGATAAGTTCGTCCACTTGATGAGATACTCTGAAATTGATTGATTTTGTAGCTTTTGAGTTCTTATTTCCATGACTGCTTCAGGTTTCGATATGATTTTTATTTTTCCATGAAGTTAGAGAAATATTGTTCGAATTGGGAGCTTGCCACCAATAACCTTCTTTAAGCATGAAACATGGAAAACTAGGTGCACTCGGGAATATGTAGGAAGCTCCAATTTGTTTGCCATAGTATCAATATTTGCAACACCTTGTAAGGACCATAATACTTTGGTGATAATTTATTATCCTTCTAGCTTTCTTGAGATACATTTGTTTGTATGTTTGTAGCAGTAAAAATACCAAGTCCCCTACATCAAAACTTATTTCTTTGCGATGTTGATCTTCTTGTTGTTTCATTCTATTATGTGCAAAAGTGAGGTTATCCTTTAAGAGTTGGAGAAATGTTTGTTGATTCTCTATATGATCTTCCATTGCTTTAACCTTAGATTTTTCTCGTAAAGATGATGTGATGGATGATGGATAATATCCATAAAATACCATAAATGGGCTCATTTTTGTCGCAATATGGAAGGAAGTGTTATACCATCATTCAGCCAGATGTAACCACTTAACCCATTGTGTTTTCTTATTAGATATAATGTAACGAAGATATCCTTCCAAACATTTGTTCACTATCTTAGTTTTCCCATATGATTGACGATGATAAGATGAGCTATGAGCTAATTGAGTATCCCGACAAGAAAATAATTCCATCCAAAAGTTTCCAATGAAAATAGGATTTGTTTTGCTTACAATAATCTTTGGATTCCCATGTAGATTTTGAATTGCTTCTAGAAATGTAGTAGCAATTGTACTGGCTTTAAATGGATGAGACAATGCACAAAAGTCTACATACTTGGTAATTCTATCAACTACCACCATGATTTCATTCTTTCCTTCGAACTTGGGTAAACCTGTGATAAAATCCATCGAAACCTCCTCCCAATTTTGACTTGGAATGGATAAAGGTTTTAACAGACATGTGGTCTTAATTGTCTCAAATTTATTTTATTGGCAAACCAAACTTTCCACCACAAACTTTTCAATATCAAAGTTAAGGCCATCCCAAAAAAAATCCTTCTTAACCTTGTGGTACATTTTTAAAAATTGTGAGTGCCCTGCTAAGGGAGAGGTCCGGAATTCTTGAAGAATCTTTTTTTTTGAATTGGGAATTCTTACAAACGTACAATCAACCTTTGTACCATAATGAATCATTATTCAAGCTGAATGTATCAGATGTACTAGGATCTTTCTACAACGTTTAAATGAGTACCAACACTATTACGTCATTCTTCCATTCATCCCTTGCTTTGGTTATCCAATCTAATTGGATAATATAAATGACACAAAGGAATGCTTCCACATCCTCATGTTTTCTTCAGAGTGCATCTACAACAACATTTGTACTCCCTTTTTTGTAGATGATTTCAAAGTCATAACCCAACATCTTTGTGACCCATTTTATTTTCTCTTCTAAAGATAATCTTTGTTCTAAAAATTATTTAAGGCTATAATGCTCTATTGTTACCTTGAAGTTCCTTCCCATTAGGTAAGGTCACCATTTATTAAGTTCATGTAGTATTTCCATTAAGTTCATGTAGTATTTCCAACATTTCCTTCTCATAAATAATTTTGTGTAAATACTTTTCTTTGATGCATCTTCTTTCAAAAGCAATGGGTCTTCCTTCTTGCATTAAAAGAGCACCAATTCCATTTCTCGAGGCATCACATTCTAAAAGAAAGTTTTTTGTGAAGTCTGGTGTATTTATGACCAGTGCTTGGCACATTTCCTCTTTAAGATGCTCAATAGCTTAGTTACTTCTGGAGTCCAAAAAAATGCATCTTTCTTTAGTAATGTTGTTAGAGGTGGTGCTATTCTCCTATAATTCCTAACAAACTTGCGATAATACCCTATCAACTCGAGAAATGCTTGCAAATGTTTTATGGATGTAGGTATTTTCCATTCCTTAATGACTTTAACTTTGTTAGGGTTTACCTTAACACCCTCATGAGATACAATATGACCTAGATATTGCAATTGTTGTACTACAAAGTAACATTTGGAGGCTTTTGCATATAATTGTTTCTCCTCCAATAGCTTGAGCACCCTGTCAACATGTTAAACATGATCCTTCCAAGACTTGTTGTAGATTAGTCTATCATAAAAAAATACTAACAAAAATTTTCTAAGGGTTTGAAAATGGAATTCATCAAACCTTGAAACGTAGAATGTGAAATGGTAAGGCTAGAAGGCATGACCCAAAATTCACAATGACCCTCATGAGTTCTAAATGTTGTTTTCAAAATTTCTTCAATATTCATTCTTATTTGATGATATCCTGAACGAAGATCTAACTTGGTGAAGTAAATGTTTGAATGTAATTCATTCAATAATGCATCAATGACGAGAATGAGAAATTTATCTCTAATACTGAGCTTGTTGAGCTCACTATAATATGAACACATGATCCATGATCCATCCTTTTTGTAAAAAATACTACTGGAGCATAGAAAGAAATTTGACTGGGTTGAATTATACTAGCCTCTAGCATTTCTACAACCATATTTTCAATTTCACTCTTTTGGGTATAGGGATATCTGTAAGGACTGATGTTTAGAGGAATACTACTTTGAATCAAATGAATAGCATGATCATGATCAAAAATAGGTGGGAGACCTTTGGGGAGTCTCAAATACCTTGGAATGATTGTCCAAGACATTTTGGAGGTCTAGAGAAATAGTTGATTTCAATGTTTGAGCCTCTAGTGAACATAATTATGGAATTACACCCCATTTTTGTTTATTTAGAAGCTTTTCCATGCCATTAAAGCTGATTATATTTCCTGGTTTCCCTACAATACCCCTTAATTAAACTTCTTTTCCTTCCCAAAAAATATTTCAAGAAATGTTCTTGAAAATTAAAAGCTATCATGCGCATGTTATCAGACGAGTTGGACAGAGGAGACAAACCAATGTACCCTGATTCAATAGAGGCAAGAGTTCACCTTTAGTGGGATGTCACCATTGAGCATGTGGACACCATCACGGACTACCAAGATTTGCATCAATTCGCCACTGTCGATCATCACGAGGATGTCAAAGATTTGGTCTTCCCACAACTGTCGAAGTCTTAGTGATAGCTTGCATGGCTTGGTGAAGCCTATTTTGTCTCACATGGGTACATGTGGAGATTGTAATGTAACATCTTGTAAAAGTGAATGAGCAAGTGTCGATGGTCGAATGTAACAATTATCTAGTAGTTGAAGAGTCACGAGGGTAGGTTAAGAGACAAAGGCGAATGTCAAGGGTCACCCCACCCTTTTAATTTATAGAACACCATAACTCGTTGTACAGGCTTTTGGGAGCCAAGCTTCCTATAGGTGTATCTTAGAGAAAGCTTGGATTTTATTGTAATGAGCCTTGGCTCCTCCACAATGCAGAGTTAGTATGTCTCTTTGGAGGAGCAGGCAACAATGATTGTAACGTTCCATTGTCGAGACTAGTAGTGGACATGGTTGTATGTATGATTAGGTCTTTCACTTTCTTAATATAATAGAGTCGACAGGTTTCATGCATATGTTGTTAATCTATTTCATTTGTCTTGATTTAACTAACAATATATCTATATGTTTTCTTATGCATGTATGTATGGACTCTTTCTCTGTATGTATGTATGAATCTGGTTGAGATGTGTTGTTGCTTTAAACATCACTTTGGATCATTGGTTTACCTTCCTTTCAGCTTGTGATGTATCTTTTCTCATGTATTCCCTTACAAGCTGTGCGTTTCCACAGGTTTCCAATGGGCGCACTTATTCCACTTTCCGTGTGTTGGAACCCTTCATGGACCTTCCTTGGATTGTTGTGCTGGTCACACCCTTTCTACCAACAAGAACATCTTGCTTTCCTTTGCGCGCAACCGTAGTCAAGGCAATACCGTCTGACCCAATGCTGGGACTCCTACACCAAATGGTCTAAGGTGTAGTTGGGGCTTCTTATCGGGGAGATCCGCTGATAGGTTTGCGGGTCCAACACCATCAACAAATACCAAGGAAAAATACCATGACTTATCAATACCACATGTGTGTTCTTCATTATCTATTGATATTATGATTT
>APFE030133779.1:2187-24558 GCA_000404065.3 Pinus taeda
AGTGTTATTCCAGCATCAACACTTTTCGTTTTGAGGGTGTTTTTTGCACCATTTTTGTAAATAAAAATTCAGTTTTACTGGCATTTTTTTAAAATGTTGGAAATTGACCCTAAAAAAAAATTCATCGTTCCATTATTAGCGCTTTTCATTTTCAGGTTGTTTTTTGTACAATTTTTGCACAAAAAATTCGTTCTCACTACCATTTTTAAAACATGTTCAAAATTGACCCTAAAAAAAAATCATCATTCTAGTATGCACACTTTTCATATTTAGCATTGTTTTTCATGTTTTTCAGGGTTTTTTTGGCCAAAGTTCTCGTTTTGAGTTTATAATTTTCATTTCAAAGTTTACATTGTTTATGCAAAACATCCTCGGGGAGATCTATTATGAAAAACATATTACACCACCTACCATGTATGCCATTGGTCATGTTATATCATCATGCCTTGAAATGAAGTGCATAGGTATTCTCATTGAATATTACAAAAATGTTGAAATATGAGTCAAAATAATCATGAAATTTTTAATTCACATGTAAATTTTCCCATCTTTCTTAATTAATCAGCCATGGTTACTTCATCTAGTTTTACAACCTCACTACAAAGGGGTGGAAGTAAGAATATGTCTTTAGAAATTTCTTAGGACATACTTTATGCAAAACATAAATATATTTTACATCATATCTCCCTCCACTTCGATTGTCACCCTCATGCACATGAGGGTGGGGGTGCAGAGAGCCATTAAGAAAAATGTGTCCACATTTACCCTCATAAATATGAGGGTGAGGGTGGAGATTTCTTTTGTAATAGTTCTCGCCTCCTCCCCAACCCTCATATACATGTGGGTATGGGTGCCAAGCAATATTATGCAAAATAGACTTGAGATATTATGAAAAACATAGGTTGTCTCATATATATGAGAGTGGGGGAGTTGGGAGATATCATGCAAAACATGTTTGAGATATTATGAAAAATATAAATTTTTCTCTCATAATATCTCCCCCATGAGGGAAAGGTTTGTGATGAACTATTAGGAAAAACATATATAGCCTCATATCTATGAGAGTGGGGATATGAAGAGATATTATGAAAAATTTAAATATGTTTTTCATATTATATCCCCCATGAGGGAAATGGTTTGGGAGAGCTATTATAAAAACATATTTTAGATATTATGCAAAACATAAATCCTAATATATATGAAGTTGTGGGTAGGGGGAGATATTATGAAAAACACAATGCTTTGCATAATATCTCTCCCATGAAGTTTGGGGTGGGGAGAGCTATTATGCAAAGCATAATGAAATAATGTGCAAAATATTATATGTTTGGCATAATATCTTCCCCCCACTTCCACCCGCACCCTCACCCTCACCCTCACGCTCATATATGAAGGTGGAGATGGGGAGAGCTATTATAAAACATATTACTCCACTTATATTGTATGACATTGGTCATGTTATTTCATCATGACTTGAAATGATTTACATGGGTTCCCTCTTAGTATTGCCATAATGTTGAAATAGGAGTCAAAATAATCTTCAAAATTTTAATTCATATGGAAGTTTGTTCTTCAGCCGAGCGGTGGCTATCCAATTCTAAGAATTAGATAACCACCACCCGGCCACCTCCACAGGTCGCTGAGTGGTAGGTATCCGATTCTGAGAATTGGATAACCACCTAACCGCCAGTGGGAATGGTTATCCGATTCTCGGAATCGAATAGTCATCACCCGACCGCCCATGGAGGTGGCTATCCGATTCTCGGAACTAAATAGCCATCACTCGAATGCCTGTAAGGGTGGCTATCCAATTCTCAAAATTGAATAACCATCGTCTGGTTGCCCATGGGGTGGCTATTCGATTCTCGGAATCGGATAGCCACCTCCCAGCCACCTGTAGGGGTGGTCGGGTAGTGGCTATCTGATTCTCAGAATCAGATGGCCACCACTCAACTGCCCATGGGGGTGGGTGGACAGTGGCTATCTAATTCCAAGAATCGGATAGCCACCCCCACGAGCAGTCGGGCGATGGTTATTCGATTCCGAGAATCAGATAGCCACCATCTGACCGCCCATGGGGGTGGCTATCTGATTCTTAGAATATGATAGCCACCGCCCAGCCGCCCGTGGGGGCGTGGCCTTGGATGACAGAGCTGCGTGCAGATATAATTTTTAAATTTTTAATGATAAATATATGTTTTATGTTTTTTTAATCATAATATATATATATATATATATATATAATATATATATATATTTTTTTTTCATTTGAGTATATTTTTTTTTTTAGGTTTTTTTTTTTTTTTTAATCTTGATTTTAATAGTTTTTTAGATTTTTATTGGCTTTTTTTTCTTTTTTCAATTTAGTTTGTTTTTTAGTTTTCGTTTTTGTTTGTAGTTTTTCGTTATTGATTTTTAAAATTTTTCTATTTTTAGTTACTTAATTTTTATAGTTTTTTTTTTTTTTTTTTTTGGTTTCTTTGCCAATTTTTTTTATGGTTTACATACACACACATACATATATTCATTTATTTTATTTTTTAATATACTTTTATTTTTTATTTTTATATTTATTTTTATAAAAAATTGACATAAAAAAATTAAAGTGTCAAAATTTGTTTAAAATTAGAAAATAATTATTTATATTTCATACATTAGAAAATTTAAAGTCAAAAAATAGATCTTTTAAGAAAAGGGCCTAATGCAGAATCACTACTTTTTTAAATCAGCATGCATATTACTAACATTCTAAAATGTAATGTACATAAAAAAATTTAAAATGGCAAAAACTATGCTGTAAAAAAAATATGTGTGTTCTGCATCCCCCATTTTCAAAATCAGGTTACTCTTTTGCTCTCTATGAAACAGGTAATAGTATCAGTTACTGTTTCAAAGTTTACATTCTTCATAATAGATATACTCACCTCCATATATAAAGGTGGGGTTGGGAAGAGCTATTATGTAAAACAACCCCACCCTCATTCTCATATTTATGAGGGTGGAGGTGAGGATATATATTATGATGGGGTGGGGAATGATATTATGCAAACATAAGTATGTTTTGCATAAATATATATTTTGCATGATATATTCCCCCACCCCCATCATCATGATGAAAGTGGGGATGGGGGATATATTATACAAAATATGAGTATGGGGGTGGGAGGAGATATTGTGCAAAACATATTTATGTTTTGCATAATATCTCAATTATGTAATGTATAATAGCTATATCCACCTAGATGAAGCAACCAATGTTGATTAATTAACGCTGAAATGGAAATTTTCTCAACCTCCTTAGTTAATCAATCATGGTTACATCATCTAATTTTACAACCTAATCATAGATAGGTGCAAGTAAGAATGTGTGATTAAAAATCTCTTAGAGATACTTTACAATGGAAGTATCAATTCCATAGCTCAAGGATATATCAATTCCACAACTCAAGTATAGTAACTTGAGATTATTTATGAAAGTACATTTTTTTGTCTTTTCCCTTAATAAAACTTCTCCATAACTCAAGCCATTCGTAACTTATTCATCTATAAGAAGGAAGTAGGTATGTATTAAGTGACTAGAAAAATGTTAATTAGTATTCTTGTAGGAGTGACCAATATATCATTACAAACTAATAAGTGGGATTTTGAATGTATGGAATTCTAAGAAATTGTCATTGTCTACAAAAACAAAAAGCTATAATTTTTGTGTCATATCTTAGTCATAGTAGGTTGGGTCTACTAAACTTGATATTATTAAAATATATTAGAAGTTAACACATAATGAAATTCTTGATCTATCAAACTAAAACTAGAAACACACATTTTACACATTTTATATGAATGAAATGTGGTTATTTTTCCTCTCTAAAATTAGGATGAAAAGGCATACATTGCCAAAAATTATATGTCCAAAGGAAGAAATTAGTGTATTATGGTTGTTATGGAGCTAAATTATACGTGGGATATATTATCCCGTATCAAAATCTAGTAAAACCCTAAAATGTAAGGTTAAGGTTGCCAATGAAAGATCTTAAGTGTTGAAAGTGGTCAAATGACCTTGTATTTCCATGAAACTTGAACCATTTTATTACACTTTTAATCTTTTATGAAATGGCACCATGTAGAAACTATTGAATCAAAATTAACAGTTTCCTTATCTAAGTGTCACAAAAATTACAACATTTTCTATATGAAAACTAGAGACAAGAAAATGGGTAAAACATTCAAAATTTCACAAATGAGCAACATTTGTGATGAATATTAAAATATTGGTTCTAGAAAGGATGATTTTAAATATGAAAGGGTTTGAATGGTACAAAGTGTTTGAAAACATGGATATCCACATAATTAGAACACCCTAATAAAAATGCTCACATGCAAATAAATGATCAAGAAATTGGTGTTTCTATGGTTAAAATCCTAAAAAAGGAAAAAATCCATGAACATGTAGGCAACTAACATTGAAACAAAATAATTTCCATAACTATATCTTAGTTTCATTATATGCAAATTATGCTCCATGGTATTTAAATAGAGATTAGGGACCAATCAAGTGTTAAGCCATACAAAAGGTGTCATTAATATTAAGGATACATTTGAACTGTTAGATCGCTTATGTAAAATTTGATTGTGACCAACGATTAGTAAATTACAAAAGCTCTCTAAAAGCACAGTTTAACCTAGATATACATTAGATCGAGTTAAAATTAAACTAGCTCCTAATGCAAAGATATTATAACCTTAAGAAAAACTTGTGATAGGATGAATGAGTTACAAAGTAACTAAAGGAGAAGGAAGGAGGCATTAGTACTCAACCTTATGTCTAAAACCAATATTGAAAACATAACCAAAAATGCTTATGATCATCAAAGTGGTTGGTCCAATTGGAATCTATAAAGCCAACCAACATAAGAGATCCTCATGAGTGTTATTATATACCAAACTAAAATATACCCCAAATATAGTAAATTATCCTCTTTTTTAATTTCTTAGTCTTTCCATGGGGTTCTTTCATGTACTAATAAATAATATCAACAACAAAGGAATGCCAAGAAGAGTTTGCGTTAAATACAAAAGGCTACCAATGGATTATGGATACAATGTGGCATCCACTTTAGGTGAGGTGCGGATTTCAAAACGTTTGACTCTAGACTGAAAGGGACATGTAATTGTCTTACAATATTCTATGTGAAAGTGGTAAAGATGGTCACATGTATATACTTAGGTTGGGAAAGAGTAATTCCTTCCTAGGTTTGCAATACTTGGGGACCACTATAACAGTGCAAATCTATCAATCTTATCATGTCAAAAATCACTTAAAGGCTTGATTTCAAATGGGTTTGAAGTTTGGTGTCACAATTAATGAGTATAAGGTCATCAAGATAAAGTAAAAGTATGAGAAGATGGTCACCTACTCACTTGGTATATACAATATGGTAAGAGTGGCACCTAGAGAAGCTAGATTCAAGAAGGAATAAATTCATTTTCATACCAAGATGGAGGATCTTACTTGAGGCCATAAAGGAATTTCATGGGGTGACAAATGAGTATGAACTGACTCTAAACAAATATAAGAAGTTTTTTCATATAAATTTATTGCTATGAATCTCATGCAAGAAGGTGGATTGGCATCCACTTCATGAAACACCCATCAATATGAGGTGGCAAGTAAAATGACAAGGTGGATGAAATTCATTTTAGAAACATGAAAGAGTTTCATTACAATCAATTCCTTCTATTTAATAAAATCCTTTAACAACTAACTAGGCATTGTGACTATTACCCTACCATTTGTTGCATAATTTATCCTACAAACCCATTTTCGTTTGGAATTTTTCTCCCTATTGAAAGAGGAACGAGATCCAACGTATAATTTTCCATTAAGTAAATAAAGTCTTCATTCATTACTACATATCATTTTGAATTTTTATAAGTTTATCTAAATGTATATGGATGTAGAAACTAAAACTTGAACCAAAAGAAGATGGATGGAGACAAGTTTTTTTTACTTAAGGTCAAATCCTTTTTCATTTTCATTTATGAGTGATTTATTGAAAATTAAATGTTCCCTCGTTATGTCTAAGGGAATTTTTTGGAGATATTTTTTTAAGTTATTTGTGTACAAAAATAAAATAAAAAGGTTGATTAAAGAAAAAGGGGAAAGGTAAGAGATAAAAAAGGGGGTTTTGACCTTATTTTATTTTTACTTAGAAAATGTTTTATTTTCCATAAAGGTGATTAGTGAAAAAAATGGTTTATGTCCTTTAAGAAAAGGTTTCCTAGAAAAGTAATAGATATGGCTTGAAGCACGAGTCTTTCCCAACTACCAATTTTAGTTTTCATAGGGGAAAACTATGAAGTCTAGGCCATTAAGATGAAAACCTTGTTACATTACCGAGATGTATGGAATCTTTTAGTTGTGGCTACACAAAGTCAACTAACGAAATAAAAAAACAAGCTTTAAAGAATGCACAAAAGGATAAACCCATAAACAACAAAAATATGATGATGCAAACACACTTTTTTCTAAGTCAAAAAAGAGTGAATGAGACTATATTTCCAAATATCACAGTAGTAAGGTTCTCTAAGAAAACATGGGACATCTTAGAGACTAATTATCAGGGAATAATGAAGGTGCTAGACAAATAAATTGTAGACATTAAGGATGAATCCTGAGAAATTGAAGATGCAAGAGTTAGACTATGTAGACTAGTAAAAGACCTAAGTCTTAAACATTATCAATAATATAAGGATGAATGGTGGAGAGATTTCAGATAAACAAGTGTTGGAGAATATTCTTACAACTATAACACCCTCCTCCCAAATCTACCCAAGTAACCAACCAGCAAGGGTAAACATGTGACGAGAAGTTACTATGATATGATTTGACCTCCTAAGTCACATTAAGGAAGTGGAACCAATTTGAAACACACCATATAGACCTTCAACATCAATAAGATGACTCCTAAGAACCATCCCAACCTTTCTGGTAACCATTCCTTGTGTCCCATCGAGGTTTTAGACCACCTGACCCCCAGACGCTCCCTTGCTACGGGCCTGACAATGTCTAGGAGGCTTTGGACGCTCTCATGAGAAGGCATGCTAGTGTCAAGGGAATATTTTTCTTAGTGCTATGCCAACATCCCTGAGATTTGAGCCACCTTTTTAGGCTCAGAGCCCGAGTCACTTACTAGAATTGAATGAAACCTTCATAACAGAAAGATAATTATGAAATGATGACACAAGTGAAATTACTTAAATAAGCCCTTGACTAGACCCCTACTAGCCATGACAAACATTTCATCAAATATATCACAAATATGTAAACTACATGTGTAAATAACATATCTAAGCATATGGGTCTCATACTCAGCTGAGAATCACTAAGAAGCATTGATGCCTCAACACATTAGTTGCAGTTTCATCATTAGGTCATAGATATATTGTTCATTCATTTACAAGTAAAGACATAATGAGAGCCATACATAGAAATTGTCATAAAACATATACATAACCAACATAATAGCAATAAAAATACCAAAGAAATCATAGCCATATGATCCACATATAAACCATTATAATACTCTTAGAAATACAAAGAGAAATAACCTCATATTGATGATGAAAAATCCAAACTCATGATGGGGCTACCACATTCCACCCGACCGTAGAATGGTTGAGTCAAATCTCTCTTCAGCCATTCACCCTCGTGCCATATTCCAAGCATGAATGTGGGATCTCATAAAATACATCAATCTAAAACCATCCACGGCTTCTAGAGGCCAACCACCTCAACCCATCAAATAGTGATTCCACCTCATGGTCGGACATCACAAAACGATAACCAAATTGGTCTCTACCTAGGCCTTCTAGGGCCCCAAAGCATTTGTTCCAACCAAGGCTTCGAGGACTAGTAACTCAAGCCAAGACTGCCACTGAGCATCCAGAGCATTTTTCCAACCAAGGCTTCTAGGACTAGTAACTCAACCCACCAAGGGCTTCCGAAGAATGTTTCCAACCAACGGTTCCAGGACTAGTAACTTGATGCAGCCTAAGTCGCACATACCCACAATATGCAAATAAAATTGCATGTCACACTATGTCCCAGGAATTTTAAAATTCCTTACCTGGTAAAATATTCACAAGTCAAGGTTTAAGGCCCCTACAATAAGGTCTATGCGGAACAATTTCATTTAACTATCACACAGGTTTCGACTTTGGGTTATTTTCACCTCTGGAAATTATTAACCATACCTTGGTCTTTAGACTTTGGTTAAAACTCAAACTTGAAGCCATAATACATTAACTCCCCTTATTTCTATTATAATTCCCATCTAATGGAAATAATTCATAACCCACACTTAAACCTTACCTTTCCACCATTCTTCAACCTTTTGCATGTATATCAATGCTCTCTTTAACACATCAAATATCCACCATTAATCTGTCTCGTTCGATCCAATGGTTGTTGCATCGTCCACTCGCAACAAGCCCATACAATCTTCATTGTTGATCAATCATGCTCAATCCAACAACTATCATGAAATCTTGCGCAAATACTTGCACGACCGATATTAGGTCGAGAGCGCATGAGAAAAGTAGTTTTCTCGTGCTACTTGTCAGCCGCTAAGGGTAATCGTGTGAAATTTTAGAATACTTCTTTCCACCTTTAGGGCGCACGAGAAACTTCTTACCACTTACAAAGACCGCTCCATCCTTCTGCACGCTTTCCACCCTTCTATTGACACATGACTATAATCTCCACCATTCATTTTCTTGACTTTATTTTGCATGACTTAATCTTAGCCGCCTATTGCACACAATCTCGTACGTTGATTTGGCTAATCCAACGGTTCCTGTGCACTATTACATTCATTTTCTTCTTACTTTGTAATAGCCCATTCGGCTTTCTGCCTGTGTATTTGTTCACACCTTATGATCTTCACTTGTTCTGATCTCGATCTCTGCTCTGTTACTTCACTTCTTCGCGCCTTTATGTTTCCTTCATCAATCCTTAGGTTTTAGAAAACCTTACAGTTATACCTACACTGTGACATTAAAGGTTTTCTCCAATACTATATGTGTGTAAAACCATAACACTCTTCTCTACACTTCTTTTGTAATTCTACACACCTGCAACCTATATTATCTATAATTACTCTAGTCCATACAAAATTTATAATTCATTTACTCAATGCACACCACACAAACTCAAAAATTGAGTTATCTGTATTGCTAAACAAACATTTACACAGTGAATTCCTTCTCGGCCTGATCTTCTATATCAGTGGCCTTTCCTTTCCTACTCGTAGGCTTACAGTCAAGCCCTATGTAATCTTAGTCTAACTAACTGACTGAATGACTCTATGCCTTTTAGACTTACATTTATACAAAAGGTTATGTTAACCAATTCTAGTTCAAATCCTTAATTTGTTGGACTAAATCTTGAATATCCTCTAAGTCCACTTTTGACTCAACTAATCCCTAAGGATCCTCTTTAATTCCACAAATCACGAAACCAATTTCTAATCTAAGACTTACAATTGATTTCCAAATCTCTCAATCCCCACTAATCACTCATCATCACTCATGTTCTCCTACATTCGAGAGCATTTACAAATATCCTCACAATATCTAATTAATTCCTATTCCAATCACCAAAAGATTAATAATTACATTAATTTGATACATAGGAATCCAACTTCCTTGAAAACACAAGACCCCCTAAGTTAACTAGAATATAATGAAATTGTTGAGCTGAATGCTCCTGCATTAGACTCCCAAGGTTAAAATAATCATGATCTTATGATCATGTACTTCTAACCTTTGTCCTCCTAGATCCCATACTTTGTTCTGTAAGGTGTCTTTGGTTTTTGTTGTTGTTTGTTGTTGTTCTCCAGGTTTCCACACTTTATGTTTCTTTCACCCACTAGCTATGCTTTCACAGTCTACTATTGTCTTTCTCTTGTTGCTACTTGACCTTCTTACTGTTGCTTTCTTCTAAGGTACCTTCATCATCAAACTTATTATTATTTCAATCTCTATGTCCAATTTATCTTTTTACTGATAATTACTTTTCCATTTGTTGTTGTACTCTGTCCATTCATCTTCAAACTGTTGTTTACTGTCTTCTCTTTGAAGTTGCTAGATTCTTACTATCGCCCTTTCATCCTTACCCTCTTCTTGATTTCCAAACAAGCTTTGTTCAATATCTGTAAATTTACTTTCAAAAAATAAATTTTCCTCCAATTTCCTTTGTACTTGGTTCCCCTCAATTACATCACTATGTTGTTCATCAATTCCAGCATATTTTCTTTCCTCTTCTTTGACAACTCTCAGTAATTGTCCTTCACTTCCTTGATTGATTCTGACAATCAGTTTAACTTCTTCAAGCATGGTATCTTCATGCTTTTCTTTTTCCTCATCACCATGTCTGACCTAACAACTTCCAGTCTTCTTCAGTTATAAAACTGACTCTTCAACTTGAAACATGTGTGTCTCATCTTCATTAATTCTTGTAATCATAAAAGAATTATCAAAATTAAAAATATAAGGCCTCATTACCTTTTCCTTGTCTGGAAACATCTCAGTATGTTGCTCTGAGTTTTCCTTCAATTCCTTTGTCAACACATCAGTATGTTGATTTAAACTCTCCTCCATATCATTTGTTTCAATGATATCTCTCTGCTTTGGTTCACAATAATGAACTCCTCCTTCTATAATGTCGGTTTTCTAACTTTTATTACCATTCTCTTTTCCTTATGATTTCCTTTCACGAAAATTTCTTTGTCTTCCTTTTTAGCAATTTATCGTGAGTATACATCCTCTTATTTTCCAACTTCCTTCTTTGAAAGTCTAATTTCCTATATAGCTCAATAATTTCAATTGGAGTAGACTTTGTAAATTTCACACAATTTTCCATAGCTTCACTTGTTATTGACCAATCATCACATGTCATTTCTCCTTTTGCTAAATATTTCTTAACATCTTTCAGTGGATGTCCTTCTTCTTCAATACGCTTTGCCTTGCCGTCTCTCTGTAAACCTTCTTCAAGAGCTATCCTTGCCCCATCATCTGCATTAATATTCTCTTACATTTTTTCTTCATCAATAACATTAATCAAATTCATTATATTACCTCTCCGAGATAATATTCCTTTCTTCTTCATCAGAATAAGATCCTGATCTTCCATCTCTGTGACAACTTTAAATGAATGTCTTCTCTCACTAAGTAACTCATCCATAGACTCTTTCTGCTGTAACCAATCAAATTCTTCCTCTTCTGAGAAATTTTCTTTGTGACCTTTTACTTCAAGATCTTCATCCATAGTGAAGATATCTTTGCAAAGTTGATTTTCTCCTGTAATACCTGCAACCATACACAAATTATCAGCTTTAAAAACACAAGACCTTGTGGTCTCACTTGATGCTTTAGTCATCATATCTCCTTGTTGTCTTGAATTCTCACAATAATTCATAAGATCTTCCACGAATCTCCAATCTTCATCTTCACTTAGAACTTCACCCTGTTCTGCTTCACAAATGGAAGCTTCCATTTCCAACTTAGCTTCTCTGAGTTTTTCCACCAGCCACTTCGCTTTCCTTTGTTGTAGCCTTCTCTGTAACTTAAACCACTTAACTGCCTTTTTCCTCAAGACCCAAACTTGTCTTTGGTTTTCCTCTAGTAGCATCCTTAATACATTGAGTTGTTCTTTTAACTCAGCAATCTCCTTGTCACGTTCCTCTTGACTCATTCTCTTTCCATTTGCCTTGGCATCCTCCTTCACTTTTCTTCTGCCATGGTCTTCCTCAAAACCTCTGTTATCTCTATTATGACTATCAGTAATCATCTTCTTCTCTATATTCATGATTTCCTCACTCACTTACTATGAGCTACATTAAAGCAATAGAAAGTCCTACCTACTACCACTTACCTCTCCAAGCTCTCCTTTGTACCTGGTATTTTGGCAAGCACCTAGTTCTCTATTCTCTGGAACCTCTTTGAACACTTCTCTCTGCTCCTTCTAGGCTTCAATTCATCTACACCTTTTAAGAACACAATTTTTCTCTTGTATTTCAATCACAATGAAATACTAGGTTCTAGTCACCTCTTCTTTCACTCAGAAAGTCTTACCAGCTTTCTTTATCCCTTAGAAATTCTACCCACATCCTTTGTGGAATTTCCTTTATGATCTTTCCGTGAGATGCAACAAAATATCTGTAGTAACAAGTCTCCTTCTTTCTACACATGCCTCACTAAGCTTATCTTCTCTAGGCTCAGTCTTTTGGAAACTCTCTGGTTCTCTTCTCTGGAACCAATTGAGCACTCCTTGCTCTAGGTTGTTGCAATCTTCTCACCTTCTTATGCCACTACCTTCAAGACCTCTGCATGATCTTGTTCTACCATTCACCTGCACTTTGAATGGATTGTTCTCTATTTCTTTTGCATCTATAAATTCCACTACACTTTATCTCTATGTGCCTACTATTTGTCAGATTTAAAATTGGATCTCCTCTTGCCTGTATACATACCTTCAAAACATAACTTTGTTCTAAGTTTTCTCAAATAATTCTTACACGAAGAATTTCTTTGTTTTGCTCTAATACCAAAATGATGCATCCTAAGCCACACATACCCACAGTATGCAAATAAAATTTCATGTCACACTATGTCTCAGGAATTTCAAAATTCCTTGTTAAAATCTTCACAAGTCAAGGTTTAAGGCCCCTTCAATAAACTCTATGTGGAAACATTTCATTTAACTATGACACAGGTTTCGACTTTGGGCTATTTTCACCTCCAACACTTATTAACCATACCCTGGTCTTTAGGCTTTGGTTAAAACTCAAACTTTAAGCCATAATACATTAATTCCCCTTATTTCTATTATAATTCCCTTATAATAGAAATAATTCATAACCCACACTTAAACCTTACCTTTTTGCCATTCTTTAACCTTTTTCACATATATCAATGCTCTCTTTAGCACATTAAATCTCCACCATTGATCTGTCTTGTTCGATCCAATGGCTGTCGTGTCATCCACTTTCCAACTAGCCCAGACAATCTCCACCGTTGATCAATCCCACTCGATCCAATGGATATCACACAATCTCACACAGATACTTGCACGACTGATATTAGGTTGAGAGCACACGAGAAATGTAGTTTTCTCATGCTACATGTCAACTGCTAAGGGTAATTGTGTGAAATTTTAGAATACTGCTTTCCACCTTTAGGGCGCATGAGAAACTACTTACCACTTATGAAGATAGCTCCATCCTTCTACACATTTTCCACTCTTTTGTCAACACGTGACTTTAATATTTTCCATTTATCTTCTTGAATTTATTTTGCGCGACTTAATCTTAGCCACCTATCACACACAATCTCACCTATTGATCTGACTGATCCAACGGTTTCTATGCACTATTATGTTCATTTGCTTCTTATTGTGTAATAGCCCATTAGCTTTCTGCCTATGTATTTGTTCACACCTTATGGTCTTCACTTGTTCCGATCTTGATCTCTGCTATGTCACTTCACTTCTTCGCGCCTTTATACTTCCTTCATCAATCCTTAGGTTTTAGAAAACCTTACAGTTATACCTTCGCTGTAACATTAAAGGTTTTCTCCAATATTGTATGTTGTAAAACTGTAACACTCTTCTCTACACTTCTCTGGTTTTTCACGCCTGCAACCTATGTTACGCAAGATTACTCTAGTCCACACAATTTATAATTCAATTACTCAATACACACCACAAAAACTCAAAAATCGAGTTATCTGTATTACTAAACAAACATTTACACATTGAATTCCTTCTCAGCTCGATCTTCTATATCAGTGGCCTTTCCTTTCCTGCCAGCAGGCTTACAATCAAACCCTATCTAATGTCACTCTATCTAACTGACTGATTGATTGACTGACTGAATCTATGCCTTTTAGGCTTACATTTATACAAAAGGTTCCATTAACCAATTTTGGTTCAGATCCTTAATTTTCTAGACTAAATCCAGATTATCCTCTAAGTCCACTTTTGACTCAACTAATCCCTAAGGATCCTCTCTAATTCCACAAATCACGAAACCAATTCCTAATCTAAGAATTACAAATAATTTCTAAATCTCTCAATCCCCACTAATCACTCATCATCACTCACGTTCTCCTACATTCAAGATCATTTACAAATATCCTCAAAATATCTAATTAATTCCTATTCCAATCACTCAAAACATTAATAATTACATTAATTTGATACATAGGAATCCAACTTCCTAGAAAACACAAGACCCCCTAAGCTAACTATAATATAATGAAATTATTGAGATGAATGCTCCTACATCATAACTCAACCCAAGCTATTACAGGGCTTCAAGAGCATTTATCCAACCAAGGCTTCAAAGAACTAATAACTCAACCCAAACTAATGTAAACATGAGAAGCAACTAGAAAAAAAAGAAATAAATCCACAACACAATGGCTATCCAGGAAATGGAAAGGCTAGGCAAATCCACTGTCAATTAAGGCAATCCTCCATGCTAGTGAAAAATCATGACCAATAATCCACATGCATATGCCATGCATGCCAAAACCAGTGAGGAAAACATACATGCAACTCGGTAATTGCAAGCCAAATCCATTGTAGATGTTGAAGTCCTCTTGTTCTTTCTTGCTCTTCCTTTACCTTCTTGCTCCAAAACTCTAAGTATGCCACCCTCCTCCAAGAGTGCTCCAAGAAACTCTAAGTGTCCAAGAGTATGAGAGAGAGAGAGAATAGAGAGAGAGCTCCAAAATTAAAGTGGCAAAAGTATATGAATTGAACCTCAAAAACCTTTTTATTAATGAGGCCTCTATTTTCTTCATTTCCATTATTTTCCTTCATTTTCCTCCTCACATGCAACTTGTGACCTTTCACCTATTTTTCTTCTAATTTCCATTATTTCCATAAAGAAATGTGTCAAAATTCCATTTTTACTTCCAAAGCCTTAGCCATTTTGTAGTATACCTAGGGGTGATATTATGGGGTCCAAAGGGAGGTACCCAAGGGAATAATGTAATATTGTGATGGGTCATAGTTAATAAATAAAGTGTTTAACCCACATCATGTAAGGGATCACAAGTAGTTAGGAATAATGTGATAAGCCCATGGTAATACATGTATAGTGTTGAGAGACCCATTGTAATGACCCATGGTATTGTATGTATGAAGCATATAAAGAGGCTAGATACTTCCCATTGAGGATGTGAAATATTGGTTTTGTATTGATAAGTGATGGCTTGAGTGATCTCCTTTCTTAACGAGTGATTGTATGGTGTTAACCTACCTCAAGGGTTTTATCAATAAAGAGACATTTCTATACTCTATGTTTGTATTTCTCTGGGGATTATTTGCAATTATTGGGCATATATGCATTTTAATATATTTATAGGTCAAGTCTAATACAAGTGGCATCAGAGCACTTTCTTGGGTGACAAGGGGGAGCAAATTTTTTCATTTTTTACAGGAAGATTTTGGGGTAGCAAGTTTGCAGATTAGATCTGAAATTTTTGGTTCAAAATTTGTAAAACAAAATAGCATATCTAGATTAATTTAAGAAAAATATTCAAATTCAAAAAAAAAAAATTGGTCGAATCAGATTCCAGATGAGGGAGATATCATTTATTTAAAATCAATTGTATTGAAAAATATTTTCTAACGACAATTCATGGATGATGGCTCTCCTATCAATTTTTGTAGTTTTTTTGTAGACACTCAGAAAAGAGGATGCATATTTGAGCTCATCTTGAAAAATTACCCAATTTAAAAATAACATTCATTCGAATTGGACTCCAGATGAGGGAGATATCGCTGATTTAAAATCAGTTATTTTTTCATAATTTTTTTGACATGGCACAATTGCATAGTGAATATGAGTTTCCATACTGCCCAGATTGAGATTTCAATCACACAAGAAGCTGCAGAAGTTCCAATTCTGAAAACATGCTATAATAAGGATTCAGAGCCATATTGATAAAGTTGTGTCCATTTTAAATTTGTCACATAAAGTAGATATTTTTTTTTCAAAACCCTCATTCTTTTTCATGGCTTCTACTAAGTTGTCATTTACAAGAAAATATGATGGCCCTACTATTGAAGAATACCTAAAAAAGGAAAAGTCACTAAATCTAAGATCTTTGAAAAATATAACATGGCTTCTTGATAAAGATGAGGCTGCCATATGGTGGGACTCACTTGATCGAAAGAAGTTGGTAAGCCTTCTCGATGAAGAATTTGAAAAAATCCTTTTGGACAAATTGTCTCATGCTAGAAAATAGGATAATGAGAAATATAAGGGGTTATCTTATGTTGGTATCTCCTTATTACAGGTTCATGGACGTGTTCAGAAAGAGAAGATCATCATGTCTATCAATCCTAATTGCAAGCATAATTTTATTAATGTTCATTTGGTTAAAAGATTGTGAGTCCTAGCCAAACAAATGGAGCACACATAGGTTAATAATGAGGAGGTGTAAGTTTATAAATATTTGAAGAGTTCTATGGATAAGTATGTATTGCATTTTGATTTTTATGCTTTATATATGGCTAATGTGGATGTTTTTTACTATCAATATTAATGTGCAGAAGAAATTCCTAAAGCTCTGGTATAAAAAGAGAAACTACATTACGAGATATTTCCATCAACAAATAGGTCCAAGGAGGCTGAAGTAGAAAATGTTGCAGGTACTGACAGATCAGATGAGGAGTTCATGATTGAAGTAACACTAGAAGATAAACAACAACCGTAGGTACTGTTAGCCTCCTGCTCATAGCAGGTATTCACCTTTCGTGATCGACATATTTACAGGCCAAATATGTCATGCTTTGCTTGCAGCAATGTTCCATATTTGCTACTGAGGCAAAGAGGGCACAAAATCCTCAGGCACAAAAGTCATTGCATATATTCTTGAGGACCATGGACCAGGCACTATTAAACATTTCTCAAGCATGGCTAACACTACTATTGATTGATCTCATTGGCCTTAGTAAGGTTGCATCCACAAAATAATATGAATGCTAAAAGGCAAGTTGCTTCAAATGAAAACTTTGAATATCCTGGACTCTGGGATGACTTGCAAAGTAGACATGTTGCAGTGCCATTGGTAGCATGGGCACTTGCTAGTTGGGCGTCAGCATCATCTTCTAATAGATCAAAGATTGCAGAGCTAGACAGGGATGGACATGCTGTTATGACTGCTATAATGGCACCTGAGCGATAACAGGAAATTTCCGAGATGATTTGATTTACATATTTCGATGGATGGCACTTCATTTTGCCAAGAGACCTTTCAATCATTTCATCTCAACCGTTTCCAGATTGACATCATTCATTCCACCTACCTTTCAATCCCATATAATCTCATCTGACTACTTAAATCCCCAATTTTCACTTCATACCAACCTAACACACAATATTCCATCCATCACAAATGCCCACTATAACCACAGATGGGTTCCCTCAGATACAGGATTTACATTACATGGGGATGCAGAAGAAAGAGATCTATCCAGTGGGTATTCATCAGATGAACATATTTACAAGAGTGATGAAGACCCAGAAGTCATGAATGAAGGTAGCGGTTTAACAAGGCACTATTCATTACCAAGGATCTCCATAGCCTCCCTATTGAAGAAGCCAGGGTAGCACTTGATGGTTGTGGATTCATTCCCTCGCCAAATTTGGTGCAGAAACTTCTCCATAGACTTCAGTATGATGGGAATGCTTCTTTCAGAGTTTTTCAATGGGCAGGTTCACAACCAGAATACAGCCACACAGTCAGTGCGTACCATACCATGATCTTTATATTGGGTGTGCACGGAAAGTTTGATAAAGGCTGGGGTTTAATCAGAAAAATGCATGAGAATGCCATGGTGACTCGCCAAACTCTGATGATAATGGTAAAAAGTTATGTTGCTGCTCATGATGCTCAGAAAGCCATAAGGACATTCCATGCCATGGATAAGTTCAAACTTGCTGCAGACTATGATGATTTTCTTTGCCTTCTTCGTGCACTCTGCAGAAACATGTTTGTTGAAGAGGCAGAGGAGTTAATTCACTTTAACAAGAAGTGTTATCCACTGGAAACAAAGAGCTTCAATGTTATCCTTTATGGTTGGTGTAACATTTTTGTTGATATGTATCAGGTTAAGAGGCTGTGGGAAGAAATGTCTAACCTATGCATCACCCCTGATGAATCTTCTTACACCACTGTCATCTGTTGTTACTCCAAGGCAGGGCACGGAACCCAGAAGAGGCTTACAGGTATCTGGACGAGATGATTATGGAGGGGGCAAAGATTGTTTGGGAAAATGAAATCATTCACTGAAAGAGATCGTTCTGCAAAACATGTAGCATCATCTTCTACAAATAACGAGGATCAAGGATCACAATCTGGAAGAGGAGAACTTGCATTTTTGTGGATATGAATTCCGAGGCAAGACATCTCTCCATATCCGAGGATATGGATTCTGAGCTGAATAATCTCTCCGTATATTTTTGTGGATATGAATTCTGACCCAACATAGAAATGCTTTTCATATGTCCATTTCCTTATCCTTTTCAAAAACAAATCCTTAAAACGTGAAGATGTACAACCACATATGGCCTCTTTATGTTTTATTTCTTGTTACTTTATCCACATAGAAGCCATAAGTAGTTAACATGGTGAGGTGGAACTCAATGCTACGCACTTATGGATATGCATCTTTGACAAAATTTCACAAAGATCTTTGGGGTTTATCGAATTTGAGCCCCGCCTGCTATGAACTGGTGAAATGTAATATTTAACCAATATAATTGGCACCATCTCATGAAAATCAGTGATCGTTATCCGAAATACTGTATGTGAAAGAGATAGAGGGCAGTCTCATCTTGAAGGCTCGCAAGTTTCTGTTTGTGGACACCACACCTCGGTCGTTGCGGCGCCACTTTTCACACAAAATAATAATGTGTAAGATTGCATACTACCCGTGTAATTCAAGGATTAAATTTAGGCCTTTTCCTGGCTACACAAATGAATGAGTTAGCTCAGAATTAGGTGTGACTGAGAGTCTGAGAGAATTGATTGGTGATCGTGAAAAATTAAAGGAAACTTCTGAGTTCAAACGTGCCGATGAAGAAGAGTGGACACGCCGACAACTGGAATTACAACAACAGGAAAAGGAGGTGCAACAGTTGCGTATGAGAAAAGAGCAGAAGCTGAACGTGTGCTAGAGATGGAGAGACGTCAAAAGCGGCGTCTTGAAGAAATTTGGGCAACCCAGGAAAAGGAGGAGAAAACAATGGATCTGAAAGAATAGTTTCGTGGTGAAATAACCTCGGAACTTGAGGAAATTGCATCTAATTGCAAAGATATGGCTTCATTGCTTCGGCATTTAGGAATCCCAGTAAGGAGAGGAAGGGAGCAAAAGTTATAGGCTTAGGCCTCCTCAATAAGACGGAGGACCTGAACGGCGGTGGAAAACTGTTTCTCAAGCGCCACGAGGATCTCAAAATATGTATTGTTGATGGCAGTACATTAGCAGCAGCCTGTGTTTTGAATTCAATTCCAGAGAAAGAATCGGAGGTGCTTGTGACGTATGGGGGAGTCTCCAAGTTGGGGTGCGGAATGGCTAAGGTGCTCTGTGAACGCGGGGTGAAGGTCCAGCTTCTAGTGGATTCAGAACAGTTCGAGAAAATATAGCTGGGAGTGCCTCCGGAATTTAAACATAACCTCTTCCGTGCTGCAAGTTACCAGTCATGCAGTAACTGCAAGACATGGATAGTAGGAAGACGGCTTAATCAAGAAATTTCAACTTGGGCAGGAGGGCTTGGAATCAATTTTCCAAGTGCGGATACAGTTATTATATATGATCCAGATTTCAATCCTTTTGTTAATTTACAAGCTCAATCACGAGCTCACAGGATAGGACAAGAAAAGCCTGTGTTTGCATATCAGTGGATAACAAAGTGTTCAGTTGAGGAGAGAATATTGCAGCGGTCAAGAAGAAAGTTGGCTTTAGAAAATCTGGTGATCGAATCCAATAAAAATGAAAGCGTTTGGCGAATTTCAACAAGTCCCCTCAGCACCGCCTGAACCTCAGCAGCCTAAATCCTTCTGGATGTGAAGGGATACTCATCAAGCTGAAGGGACAGCCACCACCACAATCTAAAAAGGCAAAAATTATTTTTAAATCTATGGAACCACCTAAAGGATTCATGCGCAGTTATTACAGAGTTATGGCCAAATAGCCAGCGCATCACAAGAAATGACCCATAAACTCAATTCTGATGCTGCTGCCTCCAGCGCAGCTTAAATAGATATTTTTGCATTTACTTCAGTACAGATTAGGATAGAAGCAGTGACTCCATCAGATCTATTTGAGATCTGTTTGTAACAGATATTTTGCCTATTTAAACAACGCTGTTCGTTGTTCAAAGAGTGAGAGGTGTTTGATCGATAATCTGATTTTGAGACTTGCTGTGTACGCTCTAAGAGATTTAATAAATAGAGCTTGCTGGAACATTTGTGTTTGGACTGTCTAAATGTGGATTCGATGGCTGAAGAATAAAATTACAGAATTCTCGTGCTTCTTCAAGGACTAATAATTTTTCCTCATCTCTTTCTACAGTTGCTATGTTTGCTATATTGTGTCTGTGTCATGATGTAAACTTGCAGGAAGAAAGAATAGTTCAGATGTCACTTAGCCGTGCTCTGCCCTCAATTCCTGCTTTTTTTCTATGTTTTCCTTCTAAATTAGCCTATAAATATGAATTCCTCGTAGGCTCATATTTGCATTAGTTTCCCCCGTATATGAGTATTGTTGTAGGAATTTCTTAATTGCTCCTATAGAATATTCAGTCACGTTCCCTCTGTTAGCATGAATGAAAATTACTTAGCTGTCTTTCATTCCCTGACATCCATTTCATCCTCATTCAAACCTGATATTATTCCTTGTGTAGCTATCCTGCTCTGTAGTCCCTTCTTTACCAAAGAAAACACATCCTTCAGTCCACATCCTTGACTCCATGCCCAATGTTTTAAACCTCTTGCGCTTCGCATGCCAACGCTGCCTAAATAGATCATTCATCCCGCCATAATCAAACAAAAAACCATGTGCATAATAACTAGCCTGAAATCATTTCCTAAACAAAGCTAAATCTCGAAGAGAGAGCCCTCTCTGACTGCTGGTAGGCTAGGACCGGCAGTCCAAAGCTTGGTCTGTGGTTACCTCGACCGTATCCCTTAAGGAGCCAAGGGACAACCTGAGTGTTAACATAAATGGCGACTCCGCTGGGGACCTGAATCATTTTGTTCATCACTGTAAACCCCGCTTTCTGGAGAAAGTGCTCCTTTTCTTCAGATCTTTTCATGTTTAGTTCTGATCTTCAATGGTGGATAGAGATCAGGCACTCCAAAGTAAAGGCATCCACCTGGCGACTCCACTTCATTTTCATTCAAGACTCCACTGAGGAACGAACCAATTCTACAACCAAATAGTCCATATTCCAAAGCATTATCAGTAAGACAGGATGACAGGGTTCGTGGAAGATCTTTCATTTGATAAAGCTTTAGATGTATTCAGGGAGAGTTTATCAAAATTTGAGCTTGATGAAAAATTTTTCAGATTGATGTTGTTAAAAACAGCAGGAGGCTCGCATAACCTTTTTCTTGATTTAGTTGTTGAAAGATATGAAAATGAAATTGAATTCTTGCAATCTCAAATCCAGTCATATCATTTTCGCGATCCTGAAGCATTTTTTCAAAATCTTCCTTCCCCAAGTCATGAGGAAATAGTACTACCTTCTGACTTACAGATTGAGGATAATTATGTTTCCAAGGCAAAGACTAAAGATTTAGTTGCGGGGCTTATTACCAAAGAGGCAACTGTTCCATCCGACCAAAAAGGCCCAGAAGAAGCTATCCCACATGATGTTTTTATTGATCCTATAGCAGACTACATGGAACTACTTCTTAACTCAAGTTCTTTAGCATGCTTTCTCCGTGAGGACCAAATACATCAGCAGCGGCCTTTCTATACCACAATTTTTTGATCATAAGGGCACATGACCGAATAGTGCTTCCAAGTTCATTAACAATCAGTGAGCCAGTTCATCTCTTTTTTCAGTTGCTTAAGTGGCTGCACTGGTTATTTGACTTCACCTGACAGCAAAGTAAATGCTGGTTAGGGTAGGTAGGTAGGATTAATAAGGCAGCCGGCAAGGGGAATTTTGCGGAGAACAGCATCAATTAAAGACTAAGGCATTCTGACCTGCTGTTCTTGACTTTTCGCGAGGAAAATCCATCCCCAAGTGGAGCCACTGTTAGCCTCCTGCTCATAGCAGGTATTCA
>APFE030133780.1:0-15959 GCA_000404065.3 Pinus taeda
ATGAGTCTCTTTGCACCTGTAATGATCAAGTCATCCACATACAACACCAGAATGAGAGGCTCCTCACCTATCACAATATAGTAAAGGTTTGGATCTACCTCACTCTTTGTGAAACCCATCCCTTGCAAGTATGTATCTATCCTGGAGTACCAAGCTCTGAGAGCTTACTTCAGGCCATAAAGGGCCTTCTTCAGTCTACACACATGGGACTCCTTCCCATGCACCTCAAAGCCCTGTGGCTGTTCAATGTACATCTCCTCTTGTATGAAGCCATTAGAAATGTAGTCTTCACATCCATCTGGTGGATCTTCCAACCCCTCTCTACTGCTATCGATATAATGGAGCGGATGGAAGTATATCGAGCCACGGGAGCGAAGGTCTCCTCATAATCAACTCCTTCTACCTGGGAGAACCCTCTAGCCACAAACCTTGCTTTGAATTTCTCAATGCTGCCATCTGCAACATGCTTTACCTTGTAAAGCCATCTAGAAGTAACTACGGATTTGCCCTCAGGCCTCGGCACCACCTCCCAAACATCATTCTTCATGATAGAAGAATACTCCTCCTGCATGGCCTCTCTCCAGATCTGCTGGCTAGCTGCCTCCTGATAGCTAGAAGGCTCAGAGTCAAGGATGCTGGTAGCCATTGCCATATAGCTACAAAATCTCTCAGGTGGTCTACTCTCTCTGACCGGACTCTTAGGCTCAGCAATAGATGTGGCATCTCTCAAGGTGTCCTGAAGCCACTTGGGCTTCCTCTTCCCTGAGCATGCTTCTCCCATGGGAGAATGAAACTCCTCCTCCTCATCACCATCAGTAGCCTGAACTCCCGACTGCCTGTCTGTTGTCCTTTTGCCTGCACCTGAACCTGTAGAAGCTGAGGTACCGTGTGAACTGTCCATTAGTGGACTCCCTAGTGAACTGCTCTGTGGATTGCTCTGCAGGCTGCCCGGAGCACCACCCCTTTGGTTCGGCGAGTCACTGCTCACTAACGGACCTGACATCCTCATAGATGTACCTCTGGATCCTCCTGATCCCTGTCCACTGGATCCCTGCGACTGACTCAACTGCTGCTGAGGGTCTGGCTGATCCAGATACTCTAACTCCCGTGACCTCCTAAAGGCCATGTCCTCCTCGAACTTCACAACCTGCCTGACAACAACTTTCCTCTGTGCAGGAATGTAAACCCGAAAGGCCTTTGAGGTCTCACTGTAGCCCACAAAGATACCCTTCTCTGCGGTGGGCTCTAGTTTGGTCCTCTTCTCCTTGGGTATGTAGGAGTATGTAATGCACTCAAAGATACGAAGATTACCAATATCAGGCTTCTTCCCAGAAAAAGCCTCCCCCGGAGTCATGTGCCCCAAGGCACGATGCGGACTCCTGTTCTGCAAATAAACAGCTGTGTTGCAGGCCTCTGCCCACAAAAACAATGACAACCCCTGATCATGTAACATGGCTTTGGAAGCCCCTACGATGGATCTGTTCTTCCTCTCCACAACCCCGTTCTACTGGGGGTTGTAAGGAACAGGGAACTCCCTCCTAATGCCTGCCTCCGCACAATAGTCAACAAACTCTCCAAGGGTGTACTCTTCCCCATTGTCCGACCTCAGGGACTTGATCTTCCGACTTGTCTGCGTCTCCACAAGAGCTCTAAACTCCTGAAACCGCTTGAAGACCTCACTCTTGGTCTTCAAGAAATAAATCCAGGTCCTCTTGGAGTGATCATCAATGAATAAAACATAGTACTCATATCCACTCAAGGAAACATGAGACATCTAACTGCTCACATCAGAATGAATCAAATCAAGTACCCCAGTCGCTCTGCTGTCACTGCTGGGAAAAGGGGATTTGGCGAACTTGCCCATCGCACATCCTCTACAAGTATCAAAGTGATCAGTGTTGAAATCTGGCGCACCTGTAGTGATCTCCCGCAAGGTCCTCAAGGCTCCATGATACATATGCCCCATCCTGCAGTGCCAAATCTCACACAGCTCAGAATTGCTAGCTCTGCTGTCGGTACTACTGCTCAATGCCAAAAGGGGCTGGAATGCAAACTTGTACACCTTTGCATGCGTACACCTATCACTCTAGCTGAATCAGCTGGAGTGCCTCTGGGATACATCAACACCTGTCCTCCCCTGAACAGTACCTCATATCCTCTGTCCTCCAAAGTTGAGACGGATATGAGGTTCTTCCTCATCCCTGGCACATAAAGAACATCTGACACCTTCAAGGGAGGTTTGGACTCCCTCTGAAATGTTAGTGTCCCCACACCGACTGCTCTAACAACTCTGTCATCACCGAGTACTACCTCCATATCAGTGCCACTCTTTGAAAGCTCTGAGAAGTACTCACGGACTCCTGTCATGTGACGTGAAGCCCCACTGTCCACATACCATATACCCAAAGATGCTCCACTAATCGAGGGAAAAGCATGCTCCCTCTGAACCTGTGTGGCAGGTGATCCTACACTAGAGGACTCACACGCAGTGAACCCAAACTCCCGGTCAAAACGATCTGCGAAGTCTTCAACCTCTTGAAGCTACCATGCTCTGGTTCTTCCCCTTCTTCTTCTTCTTCTTCTCCGGAAACACAACTGCATAGTGTCCCATCTTTTGACAATTCCAACACTTCACTTTGGAATAGTCCTTTTGTGTGTTACCCTGTTTACCTTTATCTTTGCTTTTGCCCCCACCATTGCTTGTGGAAGCCTGCTTCTTCCCTTTGCCTTTTTTGCCTCCAACCGACAGTGCTACATCCTCATCCTGCTCAACTAGCTTGGCTGCCCCAAGCTGTCCTTTCTTGATCTCTGTCTGAATGCAACATCCCAAAACCTCTCCCAAATGGGAAGAGTCTCACGTGCACAAACCCCATCAGCAAAGTTCATCCATGAACGAGGGAGGCCATTTACTGCAATCCGCACCAACTCAGTGGGTGGAATGACCTCTCCAATTGTTGCCAACTCATCTCTCACATTAGTAATCTTTGTGAGATATCTAGCTGCACTATCATTACCCATCTTAATAGTCTTCAGCTTCTCCTTCAGGACCATTTTTCGGTTCTCATTGGTACTTTGGTAGAGATTGGACAATGCTGTCCACATCTCATGGGCATTTATCTTTCCTCTCACATGAAGAATGCAATGGTCTTTGACTCCATCTAGAATCAGTCCCTTACCCTTGTTGTTCTTTTTATTATACTCAGCGAACTGAGTAGCATCAGTAGGCACAACAACAGGGTTTTGTGTGGTATGCACCATGATGTCCCAGACTTCTACCTCCTCAAAGATACTCTGCATTCTCTCCTTCCAAATGCTGTAATTTGCATGTCCATCCAACCTATCCTCCACCTTCAATCCCAATGACATCCTGCTGTCCTAAAACTGAAAAATAGCATTGCTGTAGTAAAGATAAAACTGTTGTTTGTGAAAAATCAGCTTGCTGGAATTTTCCTCCTTGCTGTCCCAAATTGCACTTCAGCACTCAAGCCTCTGATACCATGTAAAAATTTCATTTCCCACCCCGGTTTTCAGTTTCACCTTATTTCTCCAAAATAGTTAAATGCCCTTTCCCATATCCATACATTCAACAACTGAAAAAATAATTTTTTTTGAAAACACAAATTCTGGAAATTTTACAGAATGCTGGAAAATGCAGAAATAAAAATCAACAGGTACAAATAGCCATTAAACACATTTAAACACAGTGATTTTTGGACAAGGTGACCCTGGAAAAACCCCCTACAACTCTTGGAGAAAACCAGTTCGAGAGCTCCTTATTTCTGAAAATGCTTTTACAGTGAGAAATATTCAGCAAAAAATCAGCGAGCAAACTTTTACAACTTATCTCGTTTTCCGTGCCTCATAGCCAACTGGAAAATATTTGCAAACAACAAAACAGGACAGCAATAAATGCTGTACGACCTCGATTTTCGTGCCCATTTTCAGCCTTAAATGCTGTTGTATGGCCTGCCTAAAAATGCGTGCCAGGTTACCATAAATATGTTGTACGGACCTCAATTTGCGTGCAGAAAAACCCAGCAATATGCTGTACGAATTTGCCTCGATTTGCGTGCCAAGGTACAACCACTCGCTGTACAACGTTCCTTGGAAAATGTGCCAACAAAACTGCTCCTCGATTTCTGTGCAAACTGCTCGATTTCTGTGCAAACAGTTGTACGAATTTCTAGAAAATCGTGCCAAAATCTGCCTTTCACTGTGTGCTAACTCAGCGTACAGATTTGCTAAACTGCTGCCTTGGAATGTGTGCCAAGCTGTTGTCTTCTTTTCCTCCCTGTCCAGAAATCTCCCTTGCTCTCTTGCTCTCCTTCTCTCAATCTGCTCATGAAAGAATGAATGACCTTTTTCTCCTTTTTCTCCTTTTCCTCCTTTAATCTAACCCTAAGTGACCTTTGGGTGATCCCTAAATCCAATGACTGAAATAGATTGAGATCAAAGGCTGAGATTAAATGCTCATTTAAATCTCACTTTCTATTTTTTAATTCACCCCACTTTAATAAAGACCCATCTAGTCATTTATTTCCAAAGTCACTTTTCCTTTCTAATTTTACATTGACTTTATTAAAATCACTTTAAAATTAGACTTTAGTAACTTATCACTTAAAGTCACTTTTAAATTAAATTTAACTTTATAAAAATTATAAAGTCACTTTAAGAGAAAAATTAAATTCTTTTGGACACTTTTCCCTAGGCCAAAGATCAAAGCCTTAGGGAACCACCTGTCCTCCGGTACCAAATTTCAACACTTTTGTCACCTGTCATATGTCTGGAGCACACACTATCCACAAACCAATGATTTTCATCACTGTGAGCACATAGAGCTAGGCCACATTTATCTGTATTGGGATTGTCATCTTTTGCTTCTCTTCTTTTGAGGGGGCAATTTTGTTCATTATGTCCATTATCATTACATAATGAGCAAATTGGATCAAATTTGGCCAAAGGATCAAAAAAGTTGTAGGTCTTGATTTGTCCTTGCCCTTTGAGACCATATGGTTTGTTTGTTTGATCCTTCAATTTTGGTGTTTCATTCTTACGAGCCATGCATTGTTTAGCTCGATGACCAAAATTTTTATAGTAATAACAATGCCCAAACAAGATAGTTTGGTACCTGTTGTAATAGCCATGATTTGAATCAACATTCTTCCTTGGAGTTACTCTTTCTTCATTCTTTGGATTTGAGATGGGCCTTTGATGAAATGATTTTTCTTCTTTTGGGTTTGTTGACCTCTACTGGTCAACTACCCATGCAGTACACCCCCTATTTTTCACAAAAAAGGGGCAACACCTGATTAGCGTGTCCGTGCCATCCTGCAGTCATCAGCAGCTTGATCGATCTAATCGTAAACCCAGTCTGCATGTATTAATTGTAAATAATCCTAGCAGATGTGAGTCGTGTTGAAAATTGCCTAGGTGGACCTAACTTTCCCATGATAATCTATGTCCCGGGAGGTTTTTCGTCTCACCGATCCACGGATCGGCAGAGTTTTCCTTCAAACCTGACCCCAAAGCCGGGATAGATTTTGTCATTGGAATTTTAGAGAATCCTAGTGTGTTAGCCTGCTAGATTATAGTCGTGTCGCAGACCTGGGTGTTTTGTGAGGGTCTATGTTAAAGGGGTTTTTCCCCTTGAGATGTAAACTGTTAAAGTCATGATGTAATGTGTCCTGAGGGTCGAAAAATGTTTTAAATCCCCTCTTGAGTCCTAAGTCCTAGGTCCTAGGTGATGTTTCCAAGGTCTTAGTTCGATGATCCATTTTAAAATGAATTAAGAAATTAAAAATGAATAAATAATAATAAAAATAATAAATTAAAAAAAAAAAAACAAAAAAAAAAAAAAAAAAAAAATAATAATAATAATAATAAAAAATAAAAAATAAAAAATAAAAAAATAATAAAATAAAAAAAGTTAAAAATAATTTATTAAAAAAATAATAAAATAATAATATTTTAAATCGACGGATGAGATCAAGAGATGTCTTGATCCTCGTCAACGGTCGAGATCATTTCAACATGGATCACTCGAACTAGCCGTTGGGATCATTTTCTTTATATAGGGTTTTAGGAGGTCTTTTCAGATCATCTGATCTGTGAGTCTGTACTGAAAAAGCTCTCTTGTAATCTGATTTTCTGGTCAATAAAAAGACTTTGGGGTTCAAAATTGGCTGGTGTTACTCTCTGGAATTGCTGTGAGATGTTTGTTTTTCTGCACATTTCAGTTTTCAACAGTTAATAATAGATGGTTTTCAGAGCATTGTGAGTACAGGTATCTTGCTCACGTGCTAGGGTTTGAATGTTGTAGGGTTTTTCTGGAAATGTGGCAGGTATCTCCATCATTTCTTGAAATCTAGCAGCATCTCTCGCCCTCTCTGCTGATGTTTGCTTGAGGTGTGCAGGGAAACTTTAGGTGAAGGGTATTTGTGGGCGTTTGGGGAAGTTCTGGGCTGAACCAGCCGACTCCCACAGGCTGTTCTGTGCAGAGCCCAGCTGATTGTGCCCTGGGTTAACCATTTGAAATTTATTCTCTGTTTTTACATGATAGATTTTTCTTTATTTTCACAGTAAAGTTCAAATTTATGATATATTGAGAACATCACTGCAATTACTGTTAAATCCGGCTATCCTAGAGCTATAATTTTTTCGTGATTTTAGGTAAATTTTAATTTTCTTTTTTATTAGTTTTGCATATATTTGCCAAGCTCTTGTTTGCTGTTTTCTAGGGTTATCATGGCACTGTCTAGGGTTTTTTCAGGCTCAACCAACTCTGATCTGAGGCTGTAAAAATATGCCAAAAAAAAAACTGTGACGGGCTTTGTTTCACGCATCAGTGCACTAGCTGGATTCAATCTATCAGATCAGCAAACCAATTCCATTCAAAAGATCAACCAAGCGAAACAGCGGTCACAGCAGCTCATTGTGACTAATCTGGGCATTTCATTGAATGAACCTGCAGCCTTTCTATCCACCTGTACGCAGACCTACAAACAAAAGGAGATTTTGAGTTTCGTTTGCATGGGTATCAGGTACGCGTTTTAAACTCATTCGCTTATATACAAACTCAGAAAAGTGAATCGATTTCATTAATTTTAAGCCTAAGCGCGGGTTTTATCAATCAACATAAGTATCGTTTTATTTATTAAAGCTTGTATAAGTGTGTATTTTCTTTCTTTTCTGCATGGGTTCATTTCTGGGTTATGCGTAAGTCTCCACGAAAAAAAAAAAAAGGGCCCTGTCTGTTCTGGTCATTCCTGTGGCTCTGGCTCTGGATTTTCTTCCATACACGCAGCCTCACCTTTGTCTGCTCCTCCACACCCAGCTCCAGCATTCATATTGTCATTTCGCAGCCCATTTTTGGCAGCGGCCCCGTCCGTCCCTGTACCCTGCGCTTCCCCTCTTGTGCCCACAGTCAATCCCGAGTCCTTATCGTTGAAATCCGTCCACCTGCAAACGCATAAGCTCTGAATCAATTCCCCTTTGCTCTGCGTGAAGTCTCCCTTACACCCGCATTCCCGTCCACGCAGCTCCAGCTATCATTGACCGTGGCTCCATTTCCTTTTCTGCGCAGTCACTCCACGCTGTTGTATCCACGCAGCTTTCCCTTCCACTCGACGGGCTCTCATCGAAACCTTCTGCAATAATTTCGCTGCCCAGCTCCACGACTCCAAAACCCGTCCGTAGCCTAGCCCGCATTCGAATTTTTTTATGAGGAGTTTCAGGTTTGGCTTGGCGTAAGAAAAAATTAAAAAAGAATCGTTTTCATTTTGTTTTGTTTAGTTAGGTTATGTGTAAAGGATTGGCATAGATATATAAAAAAAAAAAAGTGTTAGTTTTGATTTAGTTAGGTAGTATAGGTTAGTAATTTCCTTTTTTTTTTTTTTTATATAGTTTCGTTTTTTTAGTTTTATACATGTGTTATGTTTAGGCTTGATATTACTTTTAAATATTTTCAGGTTTATTTAAAAAAAAAAAAAAAAAAAGAGGGCGGTTAGGGTTTAGCTTTAGGATTGGATTTTGATTTGATTTTTTTTTTTTGTTTTGGAATAGATTTAAAATTAATTTTCCTTTTTCTTTTATTATTTTTTATTCTTAGGCTTTATAAAAAAAAAAAAAAAAAAAAAAAAAAAAAATGAAAAAGCATAAATTTTTTTTTTTTGTTGTTGTGGAGAATTACTTTTACCACCTTCAGTTTGCTTATCACTGCATATCTTTCACGCTGAGATCTGAACACAAAATAGATATCTAGTTTCACTGTTGTTTAAAGCAATTTATTTCTCTCAGTTTGCTGGATATCGTTATTTGAAGAGCGTTGTGGTTTTACTAGATATCTAAAGCATTGCTCTCTTCATCTGATGATTGTTGTCCGTGGTTCATGTTCTTATATCATCTTGCTAGTAATCATTTAGATCTTTCTAGGCACTGGTCTGCTCAATTCATCGAATCATTTTAGTGCTTATCTCAATCGTGCATCTCGTCTCCCAGCCCAACTGTTTAGCAGTTGGCCTCCATCACCTTATAGGGTCTACCCCCCTTAGCCGCAGGAGACAGGCTTAAACGGAGGGATCAGGGATCAGAGTGACAGCCCCCGATCTGAGCGTTGTCGTGTCAATCTGTGCGACAACATTTTTTGGCGCCGTTGTCGGGGATAGAGTTTTTCTGTCCTTGGTTCTTGCTTTTCAAGCTTTTCTGTGCTTCGCTTCTTGTTCAAGTGGCGACTCCACTTCCTATATTATCTACAAGAGTGTACACTAGGAGACATCCAAGCAGTCTGTGCAATCCTACTCCTGATCCTGAAAAGGTTTATAGGGTGCGATCACACAAACTCGCTTCTCGTACACTTCTTGGAAATCTTGGACAAGAAGCCCTCTCCGATATTCATTTGCTCTTTAAAGGTCAAGTTAAGCGCAACACCATGAGTATGTTGGGTCCTTGTGATTTTTCTAACATTCCTGGAGCCCCCAATGATATTCCATCTGTTGGGATAGACAAATTGCCTAGCTTTCATGGAGATAATGCCATTACCGTTAATTCCCATTTGCGAGACTTCAACATATGGATGGCTAAGTACGCTAGATCTCCTGATTTTGATCATGAGGATGTCAGGATGACCCTTTTTATCTTGACTCTAGGAGGTGATGCTCATGACTGGTTTACAGAAAAACCTCCTAATTCTTTTAACTCTTTACAATCAATCATTAATTCATTTAGAGAAAGATATGGAGATAAAAGAGAGGGACGACATCTTGTAAGAGCTCTTACTCTTATGAGAAAGAGAGAAGATGAAACTGTTGAGGAATTTAATAGAAGGTTTAATAGCATTATTAGAGAATTACCTCAAGACTATAAACCTTCGGATAAAACTCTCCAAGATTTTTATATTGATGCCTTTGGTCCTGAGCCATCTTATGAGTTAAGACGTGCTAAACTTACTGATTATCGAGCTTTGCCAAACCTTAGCTGCAGAGCTTGAGAAGGACAAGGCAGCTTCTGGGAAGTCTGAAATCCCAGGGTTTGATAGGGCTGCTACGAAACTAAAGGAACCTAAGGGAAAAGTAGCCCAGGAGCCAGAAAGTGAGCTTGTTCTTAAATTGCTTAAAAAAATTGAAACCATGGAAATCAATCATAATAAGGAGATAAACACTTTGCAGAATAGGTTAATTCAAATGGAAAGAGCGCAACCGCAAAATTTTCAGCCTCGAAATAATAATAACAGAAATAGTAACTGGCAAAGAAAAGGTCAATCTAGTGAGCAAAGGCCCCCTAATCCGCTAACCAACCTGGTGGATGATGCTCCTGCTTACTGTCGTGCTTGTGCTGATTTTGACGAAGAGTCCTCCTGTCCCATTATCAGAAGACTTCTCGATAATGGAATGCTTGGGACAAGTGACCAAATAAACGTAGTAGGGAGCAAGTTTCCTTTGCCCATGAATGATTGGATAGAGGTTAGGGAAAGGAGCTATGATGTTGTGGATCCTAAATCTGCTTTTGGTATAAATAACCTTGAAAACGAAGATGACATTTTGGCCAGGTTATATGGTGAGAAACCCTCTCCTGAGAAAATTCTGGAAATTGCTAGAGATAAGGGTTTAACATACCAGAGAAGGGATAAAGATCAGAGTGGGAATCAAATTCCTCCTCGAACTTTAAGCCCTGGTATAAACTCTGGAATAGATGTCGATTTGGGGAATTGGTTTAATAATGCTAAAATCTGGGTTCCCGTGTCTGAGATCGCTAAGATCCCTTCCCAAAGGGACAAGTTACTTAAAGCAATTCAGGGTCCTCAAGTCAACGCTTCTCAGCAGAAGATTCGTGAGGTTGACTATCATGATGCTCCTATTTATCTGCAAAGCGTAGATGCTGATAACAAGGATCATCAACCCTTCTTTATCACCTTATTAGTCAATGGGTATAAATTGAATAACTGCATGTTGGACTCAGGCGCATCTGCTTGTGTTATGACTAAAAGGGTTATGGAACAGCTTAACTTAAGAGTTTCCAGACCCTACTATAATATATGCGCCATGGATTCTAAGAAGATCGAAGTACATGGTTTAATCAAGGATTTGGAAGTTCATCTTTCGGTCTACCCAGACATCATGGTGGTTATGGATATTGTTGTCGTTGATGTACCTGATGCTTGGGGTATGCTGTTATCTAGAAAGTGGGCCTCTGATCTAGGGGGAAGCATTCAGATGAATTGGTCATATGCTATGATTCCTTCTCCTAGCGGTGAGGGTTTCGTTAGGCTAAATAGAGAGCCTGAGAGGAAATTTCATGTTGAAGATCCTAAGAAGCCTCGTAATGAAATAATTAGAGAACAATCTGACATCGGGAACTATGCTATCATGTCCAATTTCATAATTCCTCCCGATGATGAGATTAAAGATCTTAGGGATGAAGTCTGGTATATGTATTTTGATGGTGCGTCCTCTAGTCATGGTAAAGGTGCGGGAGTTGTGCTTAAATCTCCCCTTGGTCACGTATTCAAGTTTGCCTATCGTTTAGAATTTGAAGCAACCAACAATTTTGCTGAGTACGAAGCTGTATTGTTGGGTCTTGAATTGGCCAAGGCTTTAAGGGTTAAATTGCTTAGCATCAAGGGGGATTCCGATCTGGTTATCATGCAGCTTAAAAACAAGTTCACATGTAGAAATCAGAGATTAAGAAACTATTGGAATGCTGTGTGGGATACTATGGAGCACTTCGATGCCCTTAACCTTGAAGCAATCCCTAGAGGGCTAAATAGTTTGGCGGATGAGCTTGCCGTAGCTGCTACCACTTTCCAGTTGTCTGATGAGTTGATTAACGATAAAATTAGGGTGGAAGTAATATTCAGACCATCTGTTCCAGACAATTCCGAGCATTGGCAAGTTTTTAATGATGAAAAACAAGTCGTTCGTTTTCTCAATCGTTTGGATGAGTTTGAGGATTTCCGGATAGTTTCTGGCGAGGATGGTTCTTTAGATCATGGACATATCATAAACCCTACTCCCAGAAATGTAGTTGCCTTAGAGCAACATTTTGATCGGCATGATGCCACGAAGCTGAGAGAAGAAGACAAGTTGGATCCAGGCGAGTACCTTGAAGTTAACATTGGTACTTTTGAAAATCCGAAAATGGTTAAAATCGGTAAAGGCACTAGTCTGGAGGAAAGGAAAAAGTTAACTGATTTACTTCGTGAATACCGAGATGTTTTGGCTTTTTCCTATGATGAGTTGAAGGGCTATAGGGAAGATATCATGGAGCATACTGTTCCCTTAAAGGACGAAAATGCTAAACCCTTTCGGCAGAAACTTAGGCAGATTAATCCTAAGTTGGCCCCCCTGGTCCAAAAAGAGCTTGCGAAGATGCTTGCAGTAGGAATCATCGCTCAAACTAGGCATTCGACATGGTGTTCGAATTTCGTGATTGTCAGGAAGAAGAATGGTACAATAAGACTTTGTGTCGATTTTAGAAACCTCAATCTAGCGTGCAAAAAAGATAATTACCCTTTGCCAAAAATGGAAACTTTGTTGCAAAGAGTAACTGGGTCTGGAATGATGTCATTGCTAGACGATTTTTCTGGGTATAATCAAGTTTGGGTCAAAAAGGAAGATCGACACAAGACCACGTTCACAACACCATGGGGCACTTTTGAATACATCAGAATGCCATTTGGGTTAACAAACGCTGGAGCTACTTTCCAGAGGGCCATGGACTATGCCTTTAAAGGGTTAATCGGAAAAATTATTGAAATATATCAAGATGATCTTACTGTTTTCTCCAAAAATGGTATCAGTCATATAGATCATCTTAGGCAAGTTTTCGATAGATGTAGAGAATATGGAATTTCTTTGAATCCGGCTAAGTCTATTTTTGGGGTAACTGAAGGGAAATTACTCGGTCATATCATTTCTAAGGAAGGAGTCAAGATCGATCCCGAACGAGTTGAAGCAATTCAAAAGATTCCTCTCCCGCATAACCTCAAGTCCCTTCAGTCTTTCCTTGGAAAGATAAATTTTATCAGAAGATTCATCCCAAATTATGCAGAAATAGCTAAACCCATTCAAGGTCTTCTCAAGAAAGATGCGAAATTTGTCTGGCAAGAAGAGGGCAAAAGGGCTTTCCAAGAAATCAAGTCTGCTATCGCGAAAGCTCCTGTCCTTGTTAGTCCTGATTACTCCAAGAATTTCATGATTTTTTCTTTCGCTTCTGAAGATACCATTGCCGGTGTCTTGCTTCAAAAGAATCGAGATGGTCATGAGCAGCCTATTGCTTTCATGAGTAGAGCACTTCAAAACTCCGAGTTGAAGTACAATACCATGGAAAAGCAGGCCTATGCCCTGGTCAAGTCTCTCAAACATTTTAAAACTTATGTGGGTTATTCTAAGATCATTGCTTTCGTCCCACATTCTGCTGTTAAGGACATATTAACTCAAACTGATTGCTTAGGGACTCGTGCTAGGTGGGTTACTAAGATACAGGAGTACGATTTAGAAATCAAACCCACCAAGCTGATTAAAGGCCAGGGTTTAGCTCAAATATTAACGGAAAGTAATGAGAAGACTCTTGGTTTGTTCTGCCTTGACGATCTATCTTCGCCAGAATTAAGAAGGTTAGCTGAGCATGAATGGTATAAGGACATAGTCTACTACTTGACAAATCTTTCATGTCCTAACCATTTAGTCGCTCATAGGAGAAGGGCTCTTAGACTAAAGGCCACTAAGTATTGCCTTATGAAGGATGGCCTTGGATGGAGAAATCCTGAGGGCATAGTGCTTAGGTGTGTTGACGATGTTGAGTCCAAAAGATTAATTTCAGATTTTCATTCAGGATTTTGTGGTGGTCATTATGCTGCTAGAACTACCACCCACAAAATCCTGAGAGCTGGCTATTATTGGCCTTCGATTTTCTCTGATGTGCACAAGTTTGTTAGAACGTGTCAAGCCTGTCAACTGTTCACTGGGAAGCAAAAGCTTGCTGCCCTTCCTCTACAACCTGTTATTGTAGAGGCACCTTTTCAGCATTGGGGTCTGGACTTCATAGGGAAGTTCCATGAAAATTCTAGCAATGGCTACTCTTGGATTTTGACTGCTACTGATTATTTCACTAAATGGGTTGAAGCCATTCCTGCTAAGAATGCCACTGAAAAGGTGATTATGGATTTCATTGAGAATAATATCATTACTAGAGTTGGTGTCCCCGCTAAAATCACTACTGACAATGCCAAGGCTTTCAGTTCTTCAGAGTTTACATCTTTTTGTTTCAAATATGGCATTGTCTTATCTCATTCGTCGAATTACTATCCTCAGGGTAATGGTTTGGCTGAATCAAGTAATAAAAATCTCATAACCATTATCAAGAAAATAGTAGGAGATAACAAGAAGTCTTGGGACAGCAAAATCAAGTATGCTTTGTGGGCAGACAGAATTACTAAGAAGAAATCTACTGGTAAATCTCCCTTTGAATTGGTTTATGGCTTGGATGTTACCTTACCTGTGCACCTAAAATTGCCAGCCTATCAGCTTCTCCAAAATTTCTCCACTGATAAAGATGTTGTTCAGAATAGGATAGATCAGATTGTGGAGTTAGATGAGACTCGTCGGACAGCTTTTGAAACTATATGTAAAAATCAATCTAATATTAAGAAAAGCTTTGATAAATGCTCTAGATCTAGATCTTTGCAGGTTGGAGATATGGTTTTACTTTGGGATCGCAAAAATGAAAAACCAGGAAAGCATAAGAAGTTTGACAGCTTGTGGCTGGGACCATACATCATTAGAGATATAGCTGGACCAAACTCATTCCACTTGAGCAGATTGGATGGTGAACCACTTCATCTACCAGCGAACGGCCAAATGCTCAAGCTGTTCTTCAGAGATGATATCTGATGCCATGAGGGCATCTTTTGTATTGTATTTCTATCCCTACTCCTTGTCTTTTCAGCATTTTATTTCTGTTTTTAGGATTAGATTTACTTTTCATGTTTTTAGTTAGTTAATAAATAAAGAGCTTTTATCTTTCCTGTGCTTAATGTATGTGATGATTTTGGAATGGACGCTACTTATTTTTATTCGTGTGTTGTATGGATGCAGATTCTGGATTCTCACATTCCTACCAGTGCAGCAACGTGTCCCCAAGTAGAGCCAGATGTTGACCACTACCGGTCAACTACCCATGCAGTGCACTTCCTTTCTTTTGGCAGAGAGGGGTAGTTCCTGAACGATGTGTCCGTGCCAGCCTACAGCCATCAGCAGCGTGTTCATTTTTGTTGTAAACCCAGTCTGCATGTATGAATTGTAAATAATCTAAGCAGATCAGAGTCATGTTTGTAAAATTGCCTAGTTGGACCTAACTTTCTAATGACGATCTGCGTCCCGGGAGGTTTTTAGTCTCACCGATCCATGGATCGGCAGAGTTTTCCTTCAAACCCGACCCCAAAGCCGGGATGCATTTTGTTATTAGGACTTTAGGAGAATCCTAGCATGTTAATCTGCTAGATTATAGTTGTCGCAGAACTGGGTGTTCTATGAGGGTCTGTACTAAGTGGGTCCATCCCTTTGAGATGTAAATGATGAAATGTGTTTTGAGGGTTGAGAATGTTGTAAATCCCCTCATGAGTCCTGTTGACCCTGCCGCCCGCACCTACCTACACAGTTAGCAAGAAAAGCCTTCAACCCCACAAGGTGTGGTTGGTGGCAGGGAACTCAGAGAAGGGGCTGTCACGCTGTTCCCAAAAAAAAATAAAGCAAAAACCCTAAGAAATAAAATAATAATATTTTTGTGAGCACATGCAAAATATCTTTTTAAATAAATCGACGGATGAGATCAAGAGATGTCTTGATCCTCATCAACGGTCGAGATCAGTTCTACATGGATCATCCAAACTAGCCGTTGGGACCATTTCCTTCATATAGGGTCTTAGGGGGTCATTTTACAGGTTTATCTGATCTGTGAAGTCTGTACTGAGAGAGCTCTTTTGTAATTTGATTTTCTGATTAATAAAAAGACTTTGGGGTTCAAACTGGCTGGTGTTACTCTCTGGGATTTGCTGTGAGATTTTTGCTACTCTGCATATTTCAGTTTTCAGCAGTTAAAATAGCTGTTTTTTCAGAGCATTGTGAGTACAGGTATCTTGCTCACGTGCTAGGGTTTGAATGTTGTAGGGTTTCTGGAAATGTGGCAGGTATCTCCATCATTTCTTGAAATCTAGCAGCATTTCTCGCCCTCTTTGCTGATGTTTGCTTGAGGTGTGCAGGGAAAATTTAGGCGAAGGGTATTTGTGGGCGTTTGGGGAAGTTCTGGGCTGAACCAACCGACTCCCACAAGCTGTTCTGTGCAGAGCCCAGCTGATTGTGCCCTGGGTTAATCATTTGAAATTTGTTTTTTGTTTCTACATGAGAGATTTTTCTTTATTTTCACAGTAAAGTTCAAATTTATGATATATTGAAAATGTTACTGCAATC